>JAWPHD010002032.1:0-279115 GCA_037043455.1 Cyrtodaria siliqua | reverse complement strand
AATTAAAATCATCAATCTGATAATAAATGTTGCTAATTATTTCTCCATAAAACACAATTAACTGGAGTAAATGAGTCCAATACCTATTGTGTCCACCGTTTGCTCGAATAATAGTCTGACATAGCCTCTTCGTGCTGTGAATACGCTCTAAAGACTTGTGGAAGTATTATTCATTCCTGGTGGAGTGCAATTGTGAAATAGTTTAAAGTTCTGTGCTAAAATTACTGTTTGGAGTATGCCCCAAACATGTTTGATGAAATAAGCATCAGGTGAACGACCTGGCTAGACCATTCGCGTAATTTCTTTGCGTTCAAAATAGTTCTGCGTGACGTGTTCTCAATGAGGACGAGCATTATCTTCCAACAAAATGAAATCATGCCCAATACTACCTTGGGCTCACGCAAATGTCTTAATCTCGATGACGTAACGTTAAGTACAACTGTAAATGTACCTGCCTATCCTGCCTTGAGATTAATTCACAAAGACTGCAGCTTGGCGTTGAGATGCAACAGCTACCAGCATGCCTACTACTCCCATTTCTAGTCATGTGACATAGTGTGTTTTCCATGAAAATAACTCTTTCCCACATGGTATTTGGCTCTTAAGTTAAACGTGATGACGTAATATTGGTAACATGGCCTTATTCTAACGTTAAATCAAATACAGTCATTGAAGTATGCCTGTACTAAGGTGGCACTCCACAGTTTAATGTCCAATTCTCAACAATCATGACATGACATGAAACCCAAGACGAGCCTGATTGATTGAGCAAAATTAAATCACAACATTATTGGATCATACATTTCTTTAAAGACCATTAAATTACCCATGATTCATACTAGTAAATAAAAGTAGCAACAAGCATTTTCTTTACAACTTTTGCTCCATTACTTTAAGATTACTCTCCACTCTACACCCTAACCCCCCCCCCCCCCCCCCACCCCCCCCCCCCCACACATCCCCTCACCCACCCATCTACACAAACAAAACATGTTTAAAATGCAATTTTACCTATATTTCAAATGACAATAAATAACAATAAAAAAGTGGGTCATTTTTGCACTTATCATGCTTTTGCATATCAGGAAATGCTAAATTGTACATATCTACACCGGCGTTTTAAGTAATTAATCCAGAATTATCCAAAATGCGGGGTAAAATCAGCCAATTTAGGTAGTTTTTGAAAGCTTTTGATAGTTCTATTTATATCTTCATAAAACCCAAAAAATGCATATTTGACTATATCAAAATAAAGTATAGGTACTCAAAACAGCAAACATGTACTCTATATTTATTATTAATACCATCCATGGACCTAAAAATGCTTGGTTGTTTTCGTGCCAAGCTGAGGACTGCTCCCTAAGTGCATAATTTGAGAAAGATTATCCATCATGTATTATGAATTAAGGAAGCTATAATAACGTGTTATTTAGATTAACAAGTTAACTAGTGTAATGACACACGTTATACCAGTATACGTCCAGTTTTACAGTTACGAAAGTTTAATCCATTATTCAGGTTCGGATTTGACGTTGACAGCCTAATTTGAATTTCGTATACGTTATAACTTTCATATTTTACTAACGTGAACAAAAGATCATTGCTGCATAGTCTTTCCTCCACAATTTGCGGGTTTTCCACCACTCCCCAACATTTAATAATGTTCTTTTTCCTTAATCAAAAGTTATATGTTATATTGTAAACTGTAAGCGTTAATAATACGTAACTGCTCGAAATACCTTACTATTTTTCACCATATGTGTTTAATTCTAAACAAATTTATACAGAACCAGAAAGCGTCAAAAAGATGTCAGTGACGCTCACACGGTGGTACTGATTAATGGGTCAGATCTCACAATGTGTTTACGAGCTTAAGGAAATATTTGCCAACGCTACCTGGTTATTCAAAAAACATGGAAAGTTTGTTTATTTATTGATAACACCGTGCACTTACGAAGTCCGCTTAGTGGATAGGTAAACTTTGTACTATGATTGTACGAGTTGAAGTCACAGTATTAATCGACATATAACCCAACATAGAACTAGAGAATATATTTTCTCACTCATTGATAAGATAGTATCAGTATCAACAGACCCTAAAATCGTTATTATGTGTAGGTTAAATTCACAACATTTGATACTCGGCTGTAAGTTTATTACGACTGATCATATAAAAACGCGGATGTACGTTAAGGACCTGTTTTGAGCCTATTGGTTTTAGAGGGAGTAGGGAGAACATGAGGTAACTGTACATACACCTGCATAAGAAAATGATGTTATTCAATTTGGTATCAGATAATGAGGCCCTCCCAATGCAGCTTTTGTATGAAGATAAACATACTAAACCATAAAAGCTGTTTTCTTAATTAGTTGTGTTTGCTGGGTTTTCCCTCTAAAACAGTGAAGTATCAACACAGTTTTGTGTTTAGTATAGCTAACTTGTTAATTTATTGTTTTCCTCTTCATAAAAGTAAGATACTGTTCAATATTGCAATGCTATTAAAATAAAACAAAACATTACTTGGGCCTCAATTTATATACCTGAGCTAATCGAACATATAGCATGTTAGAAGTAAAGAAACAAGCTTGCCATGCTTTTTCGATGAACATTTAACGTTGGGAAATAAGTCCTCGGTTAAATTCACCGCCTTTCATACTCAGCCAAAATGTTTAGTGAGTAATCCTACAGAAAAGCGGGTGTAAGAAACAAGTTTTGCAGAATAATGGACTTAATAAACCGATGATTAATACTCTTTATACTTTCAAAGCATTGTTATCTTCACCAAATGTAAGTTTGGTTTCAGTAGATTTTCCTACCGTCAATACCAAACGTACTGCAGCTAAAATACATTCCGGTAGGCTACATATACGGCGATCATTTTCTTTTCCTCATTTTTCTACAGAATTCTAATACACCCGCTCTATACAGCCTAGTTTAAAATATCTCATTATATTCAACGATATATCACTGTAACGTTTGCAACGTTAGGAGAATAAGCAAGGCAATGCGAAAGATATCACTGTAACGTTTGCAACGTTAGGAGAGAAAGCAAAGCAATGCGAATGATTTCAGATGTGTGCGTTATTTTCACATTTTAGGGGTATTAGAATAGAGATAGAACATCGTTTACGGTGAATTATCTTGTAATATATCACGGTTTGTCGTTCAATTGTAAACAATAATCTCACTCATACTTCGGGCTCGTGAAATTATTGTTTACAATTGAACTCCAAATCGTGATATATTACACGATAATTCACCGTAAATGATGTTCTATGTTTTAAATATAAAGACCTTAAACAATTTTGGACCAACCGCTTATCTGCACACGCCTATCAGTACTTTCATTACTTCGATTGAAATGTAAATCAGGAATTACGTATAATTGTATTTAAAAAGGCACATTGTGTCGCTGCTTATCGATGGAATAGGATAACGTACGGAAGGTAGAGTTAAAAATATATATCATTGTTATCTAGGTAAAACATATACATAAACATTTACAAATATATACATGAGAAGCATTATCACAAACTTTAAATCTAATTACCTTTGAACGCAAACAGGTTTAAACGTTTATCTACTTATTGTTGTATTTGTATTTTACAAATTACAGTTAATATACTTATGTTAATAAGGCACATAGGTATATATTATTTACTGATGTAAGATAAGCATATATGATATTGGCATTTTATGTATGCATTGTATTCATTGGTACTTACTTTGTTCTGATTATTTTCTAAAGTACAATATACGTATATTTCACTATTTATATGAATATGATTACCCACGATACACCTTGTATTATTTAAAAATATATATATGAATAATAATAATAATTATTATTATTATTATTATTATTATTATTGATAACAATTCATTCTGAATAATAGCATGCGAACATAGAACAAAAGAACTTCTCGGGGATTCATTGGTCAATGCGCCGTTGACAATGAGTACATGTCTACGTCTCGCGACGTGAACATTTGATGATTTCCCCATGGGTTCCTCAAACCTCAATACACAAAAACAAAATGGCGCAGATTACTTTCCGATTCGGCGTGGAAACCGTCGACTGTTTCTTTCTTACCGCTTGTCTGCGCTTTCCATTGTGGGAAAAAGTCTGACATAATAGTAACCATGGTAAGTAGCGTTGTTTGACATTGTAAAGGTTATACAACACCACTAATTGTTATAAACGAAGGTTTTCTTCTTAAACAATCCGCCAGATTTAGAGACGTTTAGAGCGTTGACACATTAGCGACGTCACGTGTGCAATAGAGGCACGTTACGGGGAAATAACGCAAAAATAAAACGTCTTTAAAGTTGTTTGTTTCTTAATATAAGTATTAAAAACTTTGAAGTCAGAGAATGTGAGCCGATGTCCCCTGTCAAGAATCCAACTAACTCACCTGACGGCTCGGGTGAATATAATTGTCAGGCAGAGAATGTGAGCCGATGCCTCCTGTCAAGAATCGAAATAACTAATAATGTCTGAATAAACGTAGACACAGGTGGTTGAGATCTGTCAAGAAACAAGCTTACCTGACCTGAATGCTTAGTCAGCTAATTCGACCGCCGCTTATCTGTCGTCCGCAGTCGCTAAATTTCGCGTTAAACAACTTTTCACCAGATACGGTTTGGCCAATTTTCATCAAACTTCATATGAATAATGTCAATGTCTTTCAAATTTATTAGTTCAACCAAACTTAAAGAACATATAGAGATTTATAAGGAAAACAATCAAAAATGGTAATTTTGGCTTTAACTGACTTCTCATAAACCAAATTGCTTACGAATAGTATTATAATGTAATGTCTGACACGTTTGTACAGATGAGGTCAACTTGAAATTAATGACGTCCGCCTTAACGTCAAATGTATTCACCAATGTAAAACATAGCCAACGCCTGGTCCTCCGTCTTTCTATCAACAATTGAAATTGCTGGTTCTCTGCAATTGTCGACATGTCGAAGAAGGTTGAGAGTGTGAAATATTGTCCCACGGACGAATGATTATGTCAAAATGGAAATGGACAATCTAGAAATAGAAAGTAGACATTTCCTCTTTCCCTGCTCTGACGAAAGTTAACATATTTTATAGTGATTGCATGGGCGACAAATTAAGACATCTTCAGGGTTGGGGCGATAGAAAGGACTTTGAAGCGGGGTTGGAGGGGAATAGATGACAGGGGTCAGAATGATGGAATTTTGGGTCGGGTTCTAGAGGAGTGAATTTCGATGATTTCGAATCCTAAAATAACTTTACGAGTGACGCACGAAAACTTTTGAGATCAAAGTGCCATCGATATTTTGTTCTCTATATAATAGTTAAAGGATTCAAAGTCACCCAGAATCAAAATTATATGTATGCTTAAATCTTAGTCAGTTTAGACAGAAAAGAAAATGTTTAAATAAGGCTAATGTGGACCTTACAAAGGAAACAATGTGCCAGTTAGATAGTGTACACCCATCAGTGAGCAAATATGTGCTGGTTGGTTGGTAGAAAGACCTAATGCTGTATCAAATTCTGCATACTATTAGCATGTTTGAGAACATATTGAGGAGCAACCTTAAAGCATATACATTCTCTTGAGTGTGTGAATTTAAAAGGTATATGAATCTAACTCTTTATAGATGTTCGTCGAATTGAAACTACTTCACCCTTGACTTCTTCATATTTATGAATTAATAGCAGTTTAAGTATAGCGCCTGTAGCTTTAAGTAATGTTGGGTTTTTACATGTATAAGTATTTGACTATTGCGTAATATATAATTTATATAGCATGACATTCCATTTACATTCCATTTTAAAGTTTGCTGTGCAATGCAACTTTGGCATACACATTATCCACAAACATGGTACGAAATAACCCTAACTCATATATCTTTTAAGTGTCAAATTGTAGAATTATGTCCAACAAATAGGTCATAAGGTTGAACTGTGGTACGTTTAACTCCGATTAGGATTTTCATAAATGGCGGACAACATTTCCAAGCCCGATGGCATTATGACGGCAACAAATAGCAAAGTCTGTAACCGTCAATTGCCCCTCTTATACTCATGATGGGCTTTCCTTTGCTACAGATTTGTGGAATATTAAACATGTTGATTGTTGTCTGTTTATTATTGATATCTCTATAATTAGAAACGTATTGACAGTTAGTGTATTATACTGACACAATTGGATATATTTACGGTAGCATAGTATACAGTTAGTTTAAACATCTTTTATTCACAAATAGTATATATATTTTACATCATACTTTGTACATTTATGAATTACATAATATACAATTCAATCATATACGAAGTGTACACTTGGTTTCATCAATTGTCAAAATAGGGGATATAGGTAGATGTTTTTTTACTTACAGTTACATGACTGTCTAAACAATAGTTCGGTCGAGTTTAAATTCAGCTGAATGTTGATGAAAAGATAGTGTAGCTAAGAGGTAAGATGCTAAGACACAGCATATACTTTTAAATAATAGTTTATTTTATCGCCAATATATCCGAGTGGGTCAGCAGTGTATATTAATATGTTGATAAATTGCTCAATAAATACTTTATGTCATTTGACTACTTGAATTCCCTGTGTAAAACTGCCAAGTGTCTCGAATCGTGTATAATTTATGAATATGGCTGAACTCTTTCAGAATAAAAGGTGTTAGGTCTTTCCTATGTCAATATACGCTTAACAAATAACACATGTATTATGAATCTGTGATAAAACTTGAAACGTTATTTCATTTGTGTATATATACTTTCGTAACTCCATAAAATACAGTCAGATTAATTTATTGTTTTATTACGAATCTACCATCATGTATTACCTTAAACAGTATGTTTAACTATTTTGTTACAACAGTAGAAAAATAAGTAGTGCTAACAACTAACGTCGCTTCACACTAATCTATAAAAATAATAAATGATTAATTTAAAACACAGTTTCGTTTATTTGTAAGTACATTGTATTTTCCATGAAGTGATTATGTAATACATGTTTAAAATAGACATCAGTGAAGAATCCAAAGGTTAATGTCGAAAATTATGTTGATAAAAGTCTGACACAGACTAGACATGCCCATTTGCACTCTTTCGCGCTTATAAAACAATACACATGTCTTATACACAAGTTATTATGTATTGTCAGTTCACCGATTTTCCGTAATTAGATTTTATTATAAGGTTCTAATAGCGTAAATGAGTCTCCATGCCGCTTCCATAGAAAAGAGAAAATGTTGACAACCCGTTAAAATCTCAAACCTGGTTAGAATTCTGGGAAACTTACTTTATCATGCGAATAAACATGTCTGTTATTAAACATCAGCAAGGAATTGGGGAGAGTTCAATATCTTCTAAGAAAGTTTTTTTCAGCTGTAAACTGACACCGGGTTAAAGGTCAACGTTATTTTTACCACTTGCAGTTTCATACCCTGTCTACTTTCACTTCTGAAATTTATATCAAAAACTGTCAAAAACGTAATGAGCTGCATTTTCAAATATCAATTACATGTCCAGAATACAGTTAAAGCCAAAAAGTAATAGAAAACTGGACTAAAAAAGTTTTTTAAAAAAAAGAGCACTCTTTAATACAGAACTACTTTCGAATGTACCAGGCGAACACATCCGGCTGATTTAATAGAATTAAACCTAAACAAGTAGATACAGTAGATGCATTCAGTGGCAAAATGCCTGAAGTCAGACTCCAAGACTCCAACACTACCCACAACCTACCCCCGCATGGGTAAAAAACGTCTTTGTGAACATTTCACTACGCAATTAAATGTCAGTATGCAATACTGCATAATGCAATGTTGCACACTCCAGCATGCAGCATAGTATAATATGGACATGCACATTGCAAATAATATGGGCATGTGCATTGCTTATTGCAACATAATATAAAATGGAAATACACACTGAAGATGCACAAATATAGGCATACAAATTTCCTACTGCAACATATGTTACTTGTATTAAACACCATTATTATCCTTCGTGTGTCCTCGTCATTCGTCATCGTCCGTCGTCGTTGTCCATCACACTTTAACCTCTTAAGCCTTAACTTGAAAATAATGTGTTTTATTTCATAAATCTTTACACACTTCTTCCTCCAAGAAATATCGTTACTTATGTCGAATAACTGAACATTTTATATCGGCAGAGTGATAACCCTTTTCGTAAAATTTAAACATGCAACCTAACCTACCTCATAAATTAGCAAAATATTGATTTATGTTAATGAAACTTTATACAGTTCCTTCTTTTCATGTTGAATGCAGAGTTATGCCTTTTTTCATCAATAAAATAATTCAAAATAGTTTATCCTCCATCATTTTTTAGGACCCATGTCTTCAAAGTTAGTTATATTATCAATTAAGTATATGACAGGTGCCACGAGTGTTCCGTGAAACACCCGTCTAGTTTACATTAGACACCATAAACATTGCATTATCAAGTTTAGCTTTATGCAGCACCTAATTAGTATGCAGCTATTCAACATAAACAAAGCTATGGACAACACTAACGTTGCAGTCGGCAATATGTACATTAAATTATGCATTAAAAGCCTTTAAGTTTGAAACACTGCATTATCGTGTATAATGCATCATGAATATACATGCACTTTGCGTACTGTAACATTCCAATGTGGCAAGGTAACACAAACATAACAATATCCAACATGACCATTGAATTATCTTGCATTTAGTTAATCAGCATGAACACAACTACATACAACAAAATTATGAAACATGAACGTTGCATTTTGGAATAGGAACATATACACACAAGAACTGCATTATGCAACTTTAACCATGCTTTGTGTAATATGAAATTTCCCTCATGAAACTTAAAGGTTGATTCTCATTGACATTGTATTATGTAACATGAGAACTTTACAATTGCTAATGGACCATTGCATTAAATAACATAAACATTGCAGTATGCAAAATCAACATTGTGATTTGCAACATCAACATATCATTCTGTAACATGAGCACTACATCACACAACTTGAACATTGTTTATGTAAAATGAAAACAATTATACCTCCTTTTTATTCCCCATGTTAATGTACATATACTGTTATATACTATTTTGCTCTTATTACGCTTGTAATGTCACCCTAGAGTGATGTTATGGGAAAATAGCATTTTTTTGCAATGTCACCCTGACAAGACGTGATTGGAATATCGCATTAGATAAACGTATTTGGCATCTGTTTTCTAAAGTTATAGATTACCTTCAACTATTGATTTTAATGCATGTCGTGCTCAGATTGAGGATAATATTATAAAATTGTGTCGTAGAGAACATGCGGACTCAAACTCTTTCTACTTGGAAAAAGTCTTTTTTTTAATTATAGATACACGTATTAACTTTTATAATGCTAACCCCTATTTACTTCCTCCTAGACCTAGGTTTTCGTTTCGTGGTTTTAAAATTGGTAATTCAAGAATTTCACAATACATTTGTACTAGTTCCTGCTGATAAAGCAGCTAATAATCCAATTATTGTTCGAAGCCGAACTCGGTAGCACAAATTCGTATACTCCAGTTCAATTTACTGAGGATGATGTTATGTCCACACATATCATTCGGTGCACTACTTTCAAGGTTTGGGTGGACGAAAAGCCAAACAAACTGCCATCTGCATTCATAAATTATATACAAATCTGTATAAAGCCTGCTTTATTTCAAATTCTACTGCCTGCACCACCACAAACATCTCCAAACTTTTCTTTTTTGTCTTACTGCCTTAAAGATCACGTTAAAAAATATTGTGCTAAAACGTATTAACACTCTGAGATAAATATATTTAGGTCTATTAAAATTGAAGAGAAGCTCTTTATAAAATTTGCAATAAACGTCAAGTTTCATCTATAAGTACTTATAACTTCTCTATACAACCTTACCACATCACCTTATCAAAGACAAGCTTACTGCTCTTATTCAAAACAAAATCGTTAGAGAAAAAACTAACGGCAGTTTAGACAATTATACTATGTGGACTTGCCAAGAAGTTTGTGAATCACTCATTTTCCTATTAGATAATGTTTTCGTCAGGTATGGAACTACCGTTTATTATAGTTGGTATCCCTATGGGTACGAATTGTGTACCTCTTTCACGTTCAGTCTTTCATCCGATACTCAGGCAGATGTAATTGAAGCCTTTAATGACACTTCTCGGTATTTGGATGACATATTAAACATTGACTATCCTTTCTTTTCTACTATGGTTAATAATATATATCCTAAGGAACTTCAACTTAACAAAGCTAACATTTTCGATACTGTCGCTTCTTTTCTTGATTTACATCACTCTATTGAAAATGGCGACATAATTAGTAAAATCTATGACAAGAGGGATGATTTCAGGTTTAATATTATTAATTATTGGAGAGCAATGTAATAACAACACATAAAAATATTTTTTAAACTTTAATATATTTGGCAAATATTGGGCGTTGCATGGATTGAAAAACAAGCCCTAAGCATGGGGTTTAATAACTTGGCTGCCGGTAAGCACAAACGACCATTATGGCAAGCCCTTACAGCAGAAAGCATTAAGCAATAAAGCAGATTGAATATTACAATATAAAGGACATAAATACATGTGCATCAAATTAAATGTTCATTACGAAAGCAACTTTTCTGATAAGCATTTAAGCAAGTGTTGAAAGCACGGTTGATATTCAAGCATAATTACAAGTGCACCGAATTCAATCAATTCAAATGTTTTTTAGCAATTCGTACGGACAGCAAATTTGTATATAATTTCTGTTTAGATTACAATGCAGTCTCTGGGTATACAGGAGCTGAATAAAGTTAAACTGAAATTAGATCATGGCGGGGATTTCTTTATTTACACTGTCCTGTTTTAATGGGATGACAGTAGGGTAAGTGTGAAGCTCGGTGCACCCTAGAACCGATTTAAACCCCCAGTGGACTACTTTGCCACTGACCGTTCCAAGGCGGTAGCCTTATTGTCAACCCTTTTGTGTTTGTGATGTCGTTTGCATTTATTATTACTTTTCCTTCTTGTTTGTCTGTTTGCGTGTTTGTTTCTGTGTTTTGTGGTTGACTGTCCTCCTTGAATGCTACTTTCCCTGTCCGATCTTTTTATATTTCTTTATATATACTTCCTTTCACAACTTCGCTGCCCGCCGATAATTAAACACTACAATATTTAAACACATCAACTATTTGTAATCCAAAACTTCCAGCAAGTATGTAGGTGCCCTTAATGTCCATGCCACACCAGTAATTGTTGACTAGGTAAGTGGATCCAGATGAAGACAGCAACTGAAAATATATAACTCAGAGAAAGCATCATGATCTTTCAACATAAAACACTATCTTTTGAATAGAAATATTGACAAATAATGAAATGTCTTAAATGAACTTGTACTTATACAACTTGATGACACTATTATCGATTTAAATCAATGATCCTTTGGGCTGGGAGGGAGGGAATTTAAGTTTTTAACTGTAAGCTCAAAGCACAACTTACCTCTTTGTTAAATTTAGGATAAAGCTGGAGATACCGGTGTACAACTGCACCGTGAAATTTACTCCATTAGTTCAAAAGCTAATTTGTGTGTCCTCCAATAACCGTTGACTATAACAGATATTATAGTCAGTATTATTGGAGAGCACTGTAATAACAACATATAAAAATAATTTTCTAGTACGGAAAGACAGTAGTGGATAAACACTGATGAACGGGACGTTGAATTTGGTATTACATAAGTTGCTATCTCTTGGATTAATACTAATATGTATATATAAATCTGGTGTTAACGCCTACGTCATATTTACCGCGCATGCGCAGACAATTTTACAGACATTTTGAGGACGCCATTTTTATTGCAGCACAGTTGAATATCGTCAGCATTTCGATTAAGGATATTAAACGAATTGCATTAGAGCTCGTGAGTAACGGTTGTCCAAAAGTTCGCGACGAAAGGTAGGTACGTGTATATGTTGTGAGTTTTGAGATGATGTATTGGTTAAATGTATGTTTGTCTCAAGCGCTCTCGACTGCCTGTGCCGTGGTCAGTCGCGATCGACTGACTCAGTGACTGTCAGTCGTGATAAACTTGAAAATGCAGAATGTGTGTGTACAGTTTTGAAAATCTGGTTATACTTGGACGGTTTAGGGGAATGTTTGATGTTGTTGGTGTGTGTATGAAGAATTATTTTACAAATGTGATGTATAAACTTGTGATCTAGGCCAACTGATGTTGTTGGTTTTTGTTAGTACGCATGCGCGTCAGGCGAGTTTGTCAGTTAGGAAGCATAGGTGCCAGGGAGGCTTTTAAGGAAAGCTCTGTAAATTAGTTTGAGCAAAGACACAAGCTATCCGAAAAACTACTTGAGAAGTTCTGAAAAGCCTCCTCCAAAAAGTCGAAAATTTTGTCAACAAACTATATTATATATACAGGGTATGACAGCGGCCATTTTAGCCGGGGCGGAATTACGTAATAATCCCATAATTCATAGACTGTTTACCCTCATTCGTAACTGTCATTGCAGTCGGGTACCAATACATTATTACGCAATTCCGCCCCGGCTAAAATGGCCGCTGTCATACCTTGTATATAGGGTATTCTAGGTATTCTAAGTATTCGGATATGCACAGGTATGTATTTTGTCTTGTGCACTGCAATAGCAGCAATTGGACAGGGAACTAGAATTTTCCTTTATCCACTTATTGTGTGTCAGACTGGAAATATAACCCAAAGCAGAGAATGTTGGGCTGCTGTTAATTATATCAAATATTCTCTCCTTTCAGCAGGACTCGTACTAGTCCTAGCAGTATTGGTGAAGTCTGTTGATTTTGTTGAAAAAAGCGGTTCCCTCCAGCGAGAACTTGTTGAAACCTGCCACCTGACTTCGGTATGTTGCAAGTGATTCAATTTTGTTGCTTATATATATATATATATTTCATGTGTTCATGTTGTTTTGCCTCTTTGCCAAATTCGCAGTCGGCCGTGGCGAGTAAAAAATAGTCTGGACGGCCAAAATTTGAATTCCATGCGGCCATGTGGCAATCAAAAATATTCAATAAAAGAAAATGAAAATGGGTAATCATTGGACACAAGCATTAAATTTCGAGGACTTTGCCTGATAGATTTTGCTTTTGTGCTGTGAACTACATACTTTTGGCCGGAAAGAAACCCGGAAACCCTTAACAAAATAACAACGAAGCAAGAGTTTTCTTGCATTTTTCCAATTTCGCTAAATAAACAGAGTTGTGACTATTTACTGCATTTAATCGTTTAATAAACTATGTAAGAACAATTGCCTTTTTGTTCTGTTTCCTAGTAAATCGTTTCTCGGACGATTGGTTAATGGAGTTCCCTCGTCTGGATACCAATTTCTCCCGTCGAAAAGAGCGGCAAATCAACAAGCCCGTTGGGCTTGTGTTCTTGGATATTGGGCAAGCCTGGCAGGCATTTTAGCATTGTCGGGATTGTGCTAATTTTGTCGACTGCTTTGCGCTTCGACTGTTAATTTAAACTTAGATATCCATGAGTACAAGTAACATTTGCTGGGTGTTCTTGGATATTGGGCAGGCCTGTCAGGCATTTTACCAGTCTCGGGATTGTGCTAATTTCGACGGCTGCTTTGCGCGTCGAATGTTAATTTAAACTTAGATGTCCATGAGTACAAGTAACATTTGCTGGTATGTAATCAACTTTTCAACAGACAAGGCAGTGTTTATTTTACACATGATCATAAATTGAAGGGGATATCATTCGGTTTCACTTCTGGTTCTTTGGTATTCTAAAATGCGACGCCTTTTGATTGCTAAAATGCGGTGCTTTTAGAAATCATCAATAATAAGGCTGTGAATGATGTTGATAGAAAAGGTGTCATACATTAATTATAAAAGTGTATGTCAACATGAAATATTTCTTACACAATAAGACATTGATTTACAAATATCTTATATGTTTTACTGCTTTAATACAATAATTTACATACGCAGTTGTGATCATTTATAAAACAAGTCAGTAACACTACTATTTATAAGTAAATACATAACTTGCACTTAGAAGCCTTAATTTTTTGTGTAGCTGTACATGTTACACAAACGGATAATGAGTCAGACTCGTGCAAGTGTAAACGAACTTTGAGTTGTCGAATGCAAGATTTTTTTGTTTGATTTTGTCTTTGTTTTAAAATAAACACTTCCATAGATTAAAAATACCTCATAAGCTCTAAAGGTTTTACAGAGTTTTCTTTCACACACTGGTAACATTTAATTAGTATACGTACAGTTGCTGCCACGCGGATTACGACTAATCCCACTCATCGCGGCGATTTTATCTCACCGCGGACACACTGATTTTGTCCCCGCGATCCGCGGACAGCCCGCTCATCGCGGGGATAATACATTTTTTCCACCGCGACACAATCACCGCGATTCGCCGTGATCTGTTTTAATTTGCACACCGCTTTACCCGGTGTGAAATCGCAGGACATCGCCGCGATTTATCTTCAGTATCAATGTACAATTGTGCAGTCAATTTAATGCATTGTTATTCAATAACTATTAAAAACCCGAAGCAGAAGACAATTTTATTTTTGTTTTCGGAAAATTCAAATGCCCGGATAATGTATACTGGGTCACGATAGTTATATGGCGGTTCCTATTACCGACTTTGCGGTGATTAAACATAAAATTGAAATAGTAATTCTTATACTGGAAATTAGAATTATATTTTTAATTAATCGTTATTTTAACATATTTTACTATTCTGCTGTTGGTTATTAATACATCGATGGGTTCTTTAGTCAAAAATAATCCGATAAATTGTAAAGAATTCCGGGTCATAAACCCGTTATTAGTGCCGCCTTGTTAACACATCGCAAAGGATTGTGGGTAGCCAATTTATGTCCGGTGAAGAGAAATGCGACTTTTGGACAACAAAAACGAAAAACACACGTTATTAAATGCATTAAAAGTTTGAAATACGTATTGCTTCCAAAATTGTTCATTGTATTTATCATTTTTATTACATTTTTCATTGGTCCGTGCTCTAATTTCCCCCGTGTTCCCCGGGGGCCCGCGTATCTATCACGGAGAATCGCGGTGATTTCTTTCTTTCGAGACTGGATTTTGCAATCGCGGCGATTTTTACAGTCACAGGGAATCCCCGCGATATTTCGGGTGACAATCCGCGGTACGATCGCGCGGATTTGTGACTTCGATTGAAAAACGGCCGCGGGGATGCTGCGAAAAAGTCGTAATCCGCGTGGCAGCAACTGCATATGTAAATATGCTTTACGGTAACCCTCTGAATGAAGTGCCACACGCTTGCTGTTTCTATGGTAGCTAACTCAACATGCAGAAAGGAATGTATTATGTAATAACATTTCTGACAGTAGTCCGTGCAGTCAATTTTGAAAAGTGTGGGATATGCAGGTGTCTATGTCATGGAATAGATAGTTGGTGTCATACGTGTACACATGCATTGTTTTGGCTCGCGCAAGCCTGAGGTATTTTAGGGGAGTTTGCATACTGCGTCTTCAACTGCAGGAGTAGCATGTATTTCGCGAAATATCGGGAGGCGTTTCATGAAAGTAATGTGTTACGGGAACAGCCTGACGTCATAGCAATCCATTTCCGTTTTGATTCGGCCATTCCTCCATTTTGTTTTCTTCTGTGCAGCAAGAGACAATTTATCGTAAGTAGAATATGTGCAAGTTTACACTCTCCACTGTCATACGTGTCAATAAAGTTAGCACACATTTTTAGTTTATGAATGTTTTTTGTATTCACGGATTGATCTACATGAAATTAGTCTTGATCATGTTCGACGCCTGATAATTTTGTAAACAAGCAAGCGTCGCAGATGATCTAGACTACGTATTTGTTATTCATTCTGCGTGTTTAAAAATTTGAGTGAACAATTGGAAGGTTGTGTGTGCATAAACATTCCCTGACGTTTCTAGTCGTCGTTTGCATATTTGGTAATTTGTAGTATCTAAACTAAAAGAAGAACAAAATACCTAGACGGAGACGTGAGAATCATGGCTGTTGTGGTAGTCCGTGTCATTCAGACCCTGTGTATACCGAATGTGTCTAGGATATTTGTGTATGACTCATGTTTCAGGAGACCTCCAGACATATTTTTCTTGAATGTTTATCTTTCGAAACATCTTGTGCTCTTTTGTTTCCATATAATTTTGGAAACTTAACCCTGCGGTCGCCAAGTGTTAAGCATACTTGACTCGAGTCCCAGAAATCACGTGTATGATTTCAAGTGGGGTCACATCCCGGATTTTTCAAACAAACTCCCGCAGTATCTTACTTGGGCATGGTACTGTGAATATAGGTCATCCTTCGGAGGGATGTAAAGTAGTCTGTCCAGTGTACAGGGAGAACTATACCCTGTGCAATATCTCTCTGAACTTCTATGTTAAGCAGTGATACAAAACCAGGGCCCTATATGAATTATATAGAGATTATTTAACTGCTGGGATCGATTATAGGGAAATCTTTCACAAGAGGTAGGCGTTATGTTTCTTTCACGAACGGGCGCATGCGTGTGAGTAAAAAAAACAAAGCACGTCTACCATGAAGTAAAGGATTACCCATAGTCGATCCCAGCAGTTAAATAATCTATTTATTACATTTTAAATTACGTTTTTGCAAATATTCGCTTTATTGAACGTTATTGGCGGATGATGTTGACGTCGGCAACACTTTATTGACGTCACGACTCAACGTCGCAACGTTAGTTATTATTGTATTCTGAGTTAGTTATTAATATTTAGCGATAATGAATATTCTTGCACTGAGTTCAAATACCTGGGCCTCTTTTAGCCATGTTGACATACAGAGAAAGTTGAGTGCTTCGGTGATGCCGAATAATTAAAAATAGACTAGACTGTCACTGAATACAACAATTTTGTTCCTGGAGGATTTACTTTCTAGTGAAAAAAAATAAACTTGATAACCAGTCACATTTAGCCAATCTCAATGGCTCGCTTATTTGAGAATTGACTGGAAACGTCGATGCATTCCATTTGATATTGGCCGTCTTCACGGTAATGGATAAAATATGATATGCTGACAAAAAACGGTTATTTTGTGTAATTAATTTGTTGAAAATAATTGGTACGCACCGATAAAGTAATTGAATTGTGTATTTAGCCTAATTTAGGGAGTTTTAACTGGGAATTTATGCAAATACGTTTCTTATCTGTAGCTGTTCTGTGACGTTTTATGTCATAGAACTATACCAAGCCTAGTTGCATTGCCATTGTTGTGTATTGGTTAATGAGTTCTTTAAAGTTTTAAAACACAAATTTTGTCACATTTCTGTTCTCTTGATACAATGGCAGGGATGATTAGTGCCATGTGTAGTTGTGCATGTCATTGTTGTGTTCCAGTTGAATGACTTTTGGCGGTGTTATGCCCCATTAAAGGACACAATATCATGCTTGCCATACCGGGACAAAATTCAGAACTTTGTAAAAATTGTATTTAATTTAATGTAATTTTAATTTTTAAAAATTGTAAAGACTGATATTTAAACAAGGACAGAATGAATGCATGCATATATAATGAGAAAATACAAAAATGCAGACTCTTTTCACCATTTAGTATTTTCATTAAATGCATTTCAATATGCTAACATGCAGAGAAATAAAATAAATAGCAATATATTTAGAAAATGTAAGGCTAAACTGAGGCATATACAAGTTCAACTAACACGAGTTCCAAAGAATCTAGAAAGACCGTGCTGCAAATTCAGAAATAATACATACACCATTATTTTGAGTAATCGCACCTTTTGTATTGTTTCATATTGATTGAACAATCAACCATAAAATGAACCCAATTCAGAAACAGCCGATTAAACACCGGTTCACACTTGCCATTGTTCCAGTTTACGCTACCATGTGTACAACTAATTAGTAGGCACTTAAAGGGACACATGGCAATCTTGCAGTAATTGAAATGGGTGTCACAATTTATATATCCAGTATCATTTTTACTTTTACCCTGGTTACATTTAAATAAATCAAATTTTAAGTATTCACTATTTCGTCTTATTATACTATAAGTTTTTTAATATATTACTGGTGCAATAAGATAAAAAATAATAATATGCAAAAACAAATGGCTTAATACAATTCTTATAATTAACATTAATGATAAAAACTAACGGGGCGCTGCTAGTTTTTGAAAACTCAAGATTGCCATGTGTTCCTTTAACACTTATCAGTGATTGTAAAGTTAAAAAACACAGACGGGCTGAGTATCTCTCGCTAATTCGTAAGCTAACATTTTCAAATTTTCTGTTTTGATCAGCCATTTTGGCCGCTAGAGGGCGCCACATTATTTGATGTTTTACCCGGCTCGATCACGCAGTTAAAATCTGTGAATAATGTCACAACTTTATATGACAGATAATGTTGAGCGCGGGGACACAAACCAGTTGATTGACAGCAAGAGGCGTAACAGTGGGCGGAGTCTTATCGCACCGACAATTTGGTTTTCAATAAACGCTGGTTTTCACTAAACGCTGACATAATTAGTTTATCGATCTAAATTGATTGTCACTAATTAGCTAAAACACTCAGCGGGATAGTGGCTTATAAACAGTGAAAGACTTTGTGAATTGGAATTCGGGATTTTCAGAGATCTTTTAGACAAAATCGGTCGGAAATTTGGATTCGCCAGACCGCCGATGTCTGGCGAATTTGGTGTGTATTTCTTACGGTTTTCATTCGCCAGTTCAGGTTACTTTTCGCCTATGGCGATTTGGCGAATGGCCTAGTAAGCCCATTAAAAATAACCATTGGTATTCGTGAACAGTCGTAAAGATGTGTTAATGCTCTGATCAATGAAATATGAACCCCAAATTGTACTTTTGTTTTCGATCGCTGTCGTACAAATTCGTTACCTCACCGGTTGACTCATAAAATATGTTGACGATTTTAGCCGAGTATTTTCAAATAAAACTCACAATGTTCCGTCGTATATGCAAGCGTCTAATCATTTGAATCGATAAAGCATGTCGTCTGAGAACAAGTTAAATGTCAACACTAAATTTCCTTCATAGGAGGGAGGACAGCCTAAAAAACAGCGGGTTAAAGTCAATACTTATCAAAAACAATAAACTAACATCTTGTGTGGTGTCACATATTAGTACTGCGAACAATTTAACGTTTTTGCAACAACGGTGTCGGACAAACACTGGTATTTATAAATTGTCCTTGAAAACAGTGGAAAAACCTGGAAAAGACCTTGAATTTTGTTCTCAAAAAACTGTGGGAACCCTGTAGTACACTTACTTTGTACAGACTAGTTCTCCTGCTACCCTGGCTGGCATTCAACTACTAGTGACCTATATCATTGCCATGTGCCGGTTGAATGAATGTTAAAAATGTGTTACAGTCCCCTGCACATTTAGCCAGTAGAACATCCACAGACACTTTCACCTCTTGTCTGCACCGTATTTTCAATACTATAACACTTAGAGATACCAAACTTGGTATGTGGATACATCTTGGGATAGCTGTGTGTCGCATACCAAAATAAGGCCACTGTGACCTTGACCTGTGACCTCTGTCATAGAAAATGCTTGTCCAGACCGTATTTTCAATACTATAACACTAAGTCTTAGAGATAGCAAACTTGGTATTTAGATACATCTTGGGATGGTGATGTGTCACGTACCAGAATAAGGTAATTATGACCTTGACCTGTGACCTCTGTCATAGAAAATGCTTGTCCGGACCATATTTTCAATACAATAACACTTAGAAATACCAAACTTGGTATGTTGATACATCTTGGGATAGCGGTAGGTCGCATACAAAATAAGGTCACTATGACCTCTGTCATACCCCAAACATTGTGAGAAGCATCAGTATGAAGTGGAACTGCGCATATACATGAAGTCATGGGTTATGCTTTGCAAGAGTATTAATAACTTTCTGTGATAGTTATGGCTCCCCCACACAAAGTGTGTAGGGGAGCCATATCGATTTTGTGCTGTCTGTGTCACAAACGATGTCCGATCAATAACTAGAGAATGGTTGGACCTATTGTCCTCAAATTTAGAAGGATGGTTGATCATGACTATTAAATGACCCCTATTGATTTTGGGGTCACTAGGTCAAAGGTCAAGGTCGCGGTGACATTAACTATCAAAAAGATTCCGATTAATAACTAGAGAATGGTTTGACCTAGGGTCTTCAGACTTGAAAGGATGGTTGGTCATGACCAGTAGATGACCCCTATTGATTTTGGGGTCACTTGGTCAAAGGTCAAGGTCGCGGTGACATTGACTATCAAAACTATATCCGATCAATAACTACACAATGGCTGGACCTAGGGTCTTCAAACTTGGAAGGATGGTTGGTCATGACCAGTAGATGACCCCTATTGATTTTGGGGTCACTAGGTTTAAGGTCAAGGTCGCAGTGACATTGACTATCAAAACGATATCCGATCAATAACTACACAATGGTTAGACCTAGGGTCCTCAAACTTGGAAGGATGGTTGGTCATGACCAGTAGATGACCCCTATTGATTTAAGGGTCACTAGTTAAAGGTCAACATATGGTGACATTGACTATCAAATCGATGTTCACTAGGTCAAAGGTCAAGATCGCGGTGACATTGACTATCAAACGATGTCTGATCAATAACTAGAGAATGGTTGGACCTAGGGTTCTCAAACTTGTAAGGATGGTTGGTCATGACCAGCAGATGACCCCTTTTGATTTTGGGGTCACTAGGTCAAAGGTCAAGCTAGCGATGACATTGACTATCAAAACGATGTCCGATCAATAACTAGAGAATGGTTGGACCTAGGGTCCTCAAACTTGGAAGGATGGTTGGTCATGACCAGAACATGACCCCTATTGATATCAAAACGATCCCCGATCAATAACAAAACAATGTCCAATCAATAACTAGAGAATGGTTGGACCTAGGATCCTCAAACTTGGAAGGATGGTTGACCAATAAATATTACTGATACAGGTTGTAGATACAGTCACAGGGATATTGAATATCAAAACGATCTCAGATCAATGAGAACGGTTGGACCTAGAGTCGTCAATTATGTCTGTTCGGGCGAGTGGGGGAGCCATACGTTTTTGTCCAATAACAATTTCTAGTTTTAGTTTGACATTCTTTTGATCTACATCTTTATTAATTTCGCTTAGTTTTGTACACTCTTTTTGTGATGTCTGGGCGATCTCTGTAGTGTAAGGAAACACACTTTTCTTTCGAGAAAAGAGATTCAAGTTCAAGTCTTGGCAGGGACCTGACACACTGAGTTGTACATACAATTGTTTTTTTCCACATCAGTAATGTTGTTTTTGTATATTAAACATATTTTTCAACAAAATACCTATTCTCATTTGTCACTTTCCGCCAAATCTACAACATTTCATGCACCCCACTTAAAGGGATGCACAGCAATCTTCATTTCAGATTTTGTAGTGTCCCTTCACTTCTTTAGTT
Source organism: Cyrtodaria siliqua (assembly GCA_037043455.1). NCBI lineage: Eukaryota > Metazoa > Mollusca > Bivalvia > Adapedonta > Hiatellidae > Cyrtodaria > Cyrtodaria siliqua. Next base: position 257,598 of record JAWPHD010002032.1, on the reverse strand, counting down.
CCCTACCGATTATTCAATCATGACCGTTATATCTTGGTAGTAATACTCATCCTTACAGCAGGTTGTCACACGGTTATTCTTCCGTAAATCACCCCAGCAACGACTAAGCCAGTGCCCTTCAATTAGTAGATTATTGCTCCCCACAACAAAGTGTGGTCGGAGCGCCATGTTCATTTTGACCCCTATTGATTTTGGTGTCACCAGGTCAAAGGTCACATCCGGGCTAACATTGACTATCCAAACGGTGTCCGATCAATAACTACAGAATGGTTGGCAGAAGGGTACCCAAACTTAGAGGGATGGTTGCTCATGACCAGTCGATGGCCCTTATTGATTTTGGGGTCACTAGGGCAAAGGTCAAGGTCGTGTTGACATTAACTATCGAAACGATGTCCGATCAATAACTACAGAATGGTTGGACCTAGGGCCCCCAAACTTGGAAGAACGCTTTACCATTACAACTAGATGACACCTATTCATTTTGGGGTCACTACATCAAAGTTCAAGGTCGCGGTCACATTCGCTATCTAAAGATGTCCGATCAATAACTACACAACGGTTGGTCCTACGGTCCTCAACCTTGAAAGGATGGTTGGTCATGACCAGTAGATAACCTGTTCTTAGCTCCACTGATCAGAGATCAGCAGAGCTTATGCCGTGGTGCGGCGTCTGTCTGTCTGTCTGTAAACTTTTATTTGTAGCGACTACTTCTCTGAAAGTACTTGATACTTGACGGATTTTCATGAAACTTCACACGAATGTTGCTCTTTATGTCTAATTGATTCTAGCAAAATTTCAGGTCGGCCGGAAATACAAGATGGCCGCCATGGCTAAAAAAAGATTTTCAAAATACAAGTTTGTAGCGACTACTTCTTGAAAACTATAAGTGATATTCATATGGGACTTTTCCTAAAAATGATACAGCATGACATGATGTTGGTCCTTGTCAAAAATCGTTCTAATTCGATGTTAAACATAGCTGTCAGTAGCCATCTTTGTTTACATAGAGTTATATAATGAAAACTTGTAGCCACTACTCCTCTGAAACTACTTAACGGATTTCCATGAAACTTCACAGGAATGTTGCTATTCATGTCTAATTGATCCTAGCAAAATTTCAGATCGGCCAGATATTCAAGATGGCCGCCACAGTCAAAAATAGATTTAAAAAACATAAGTTTGTAGCGACTACTTCTTGAAAACTATAAGTGATATTGATATGTGACTTTTTCTAAAATGATCAGCATGACATGATGGTTATTCGAGTCGAACATTATTTTGATTCGACGTTAAACATGGCTGCCAGTGGCCATCTTTGTTTACATAGAGTTATTTCATGAAAACTTGTAGCGACTACTCCTCTGAAACTACTTGATGGATTTTCATGAAACTTTACATGAATGTTGCTCTTCATGTCTCAATGATCTTAGCAAAATTTCAGGTCGGCCGGAAATTCAAGATGGCCGCCATGGCTAAAAATAGATTTTTAAAAAATAAGTTTGTAGATGGGATGGATGGGCGCCCGGACACTCCAAGTCATAGAGTGTCCAGGCTCCTATCCACCGCCAAAAATAGAGGAAACATTTTTTTGGCAGCAGCGAAGAGTGCGTATCAAAAGAAAAATATCCGAATGCCACGCCCAAAACAGAAACGGTGCCAAAATAGTATATATTTCCTCATCACCTACTTTCAATGAAACATTCAAATCCAGCCGCTAACTGGTTAAGAAACAAGTTGTTCCCCACATTGGATAAATGAACACCATCCTGTTCAAGACAGGTATCATCAGCCTGAATGTCTGGGTGTGCTAACTGGTTAAGAAACAAGGTGTTCCCCACATTTGATAAATGAACACCATCCTGTTCAAGACAGGTATCATCAGCCTGAATATCTGGGTGTGGCACATAATGACCCCCAATATCTATTATCGCCTTAGCAGCATAATTGTTTAGCCGCTTTCTGGCCCATGTCATTGCTACAGGATTGATAGAATAACGCCATGAAAGCCTAGGAAGTATTTGAGACCAAACAACGACCACATCGGATGAATTGACCCTAAAAAACTCAATCAGAAGCTTAACATGCTTTCTAAATACCTTTAATGGGTATTTCCCTCAATCATTTCCCCACGACCACATGAGTTGGTGCACCAGACATTGGCAAAATAAATAAATGTCAGAAAAATATCCAGTATGTAAAGGTTGGAGGAAGATTGTAACCGTTAATATGTGGCGCAAAATACAAATTGACTGTTAAACGTTCTTAAGCTGTCATAAATTAGCGTCAGGAATATCGGTTTTAATCGGTTAAATAATATGAAGTGTAACATGTACATGTAAGTCAGTTGCAGACTTTGAAATCTAAATGATTTCTGATAAAGCATGTATCTTTTCCTATTGTATCGCGTGCCATAGTTATTTTCATTGCAGTCAGCAAACAACTGATATACATTTGTTTGTGTATAATATGCACATTTTCCCAAGTTATTAACTTTTGTCCCCTGGATAATCAAGTTTATTTCTATTTTAAACATGACTTTAACTGCATTTTTACCTTTTACCTACGATCGATTTTAGACTTTTGTAACCAATCAACATCATCAGAGGCCTAAGTTATTGATGAAGAGTAAGTCAATCAATCGGAACATGACTTTTTACAGGCTACAACCTCAATTTATGTCGGTGCTCCACTGTTTTATCAGGCACAATAAAAATACCAAGTACTTGCATGACGATCTATAGTTATCTAAAGGCTAATCCATCCAAACACTCCGACAACAATACACGAAGAACATGTATCCTTTTCAAGTAAACTAGCCCACATTAAAAAGGTTAGCCATAAAACTATGTAAACTCCCTTGAAAAAATACATAAAGACTATTGGAATGACATTTATCTCATTTATCACCTTCTTGTATGACAACCTTAGATGAAGTTGTTGACTGTGTTATTTGTGTTATTAAAATACAATTTGCAACCTGCCCAGGTTCTTTTGTGCATATACCTTGTGGACGCCCTGTTGTTTATATAACAATGACTATGACTATTGACTATACACGCCAGAGCTACACACATACACACCGCACACACTGCAGTGTGAAACCCTACAGAGAAGTTTTTATTTTGAATAGAACACAGCATAGAAGTGGTTTTATAATTTAGTGACCATGCACACAACTGGTTTAAAGTGATGTGTATTGACTAGGGACAAGCCGAAAAGGAACAGATAACTAAACTTCAATGAACCGCTGGCAAAAATACCTGGTGCAGGATAAATAAAACACCATCCTGGTGCAGGATAAATAAAACCTCATCGATCAAATGGAATAGCCCAAAAATAAACCAATGATCAAATGGAATAGCCTTAAAATGAGGCATTATGATAAGTATGTAACTTCTTTCCATGTCTTGAATATGTACACCACTGATAAAGCAAAGTCGGTGCACTAAATATGAATGTATTAAACAATTGTAGGGATATATTCCCAAACTCTACACGACATAGTTTCGAAATTCACAAAGCTGCTGTGTGGCGTAGGTTTATCTTGTATAGCAGGTAAAACGTGGAAAGTTGCATACAATACCAACACTGGAGGACTGTATGACCTGTTCCACACATTGCATCCGATACCGACATAGGAACTTTTGACTGGTGTTAAGTCAACTTGATGGACAGTCTCATGAACAGTCTCAATCAAACCGAGACTACAATATTTCGTATGTGTCGTGCTCGGCCGTTTCCAGAAGTCCATTATCATACTCTTTTTGATGGTTACACGAATTGAAATATAAGGCAAAATGTCCTAGAGAATGAAACAAAATAAGCCTTGAAAGATGTGATAGAGATTCACTTAAAATTAAGCAGCATCAGCAACATCATCAGTATAAAAACAACAGCCACTGTAATGAAAAAATTATTGTACGCAAACTGAATAAATGTCAAGTTGATCGCTAGACGAAAAGCATTGAATGTTTTATAAACAGTCAATTGAAAAGAAAGGCAAGTACAATTGAGGCATGACTACTTTAAAACTGTTTAACAATATTAATTCAACTTAAAATAATTCCATATCGACAGTATACTTCCGCACTAATCTTAGACGCACGCCCGGGCGGTATACATAATTCTAACCGCTCTGGATCATGAATATTCATTGCCTCCATTGTCAGACCAACAACTTTTATTGGTAGCAACAGTCAATAGCAGCAAGGTAAAAGCAGCTGAAATCAACAACTGGTCAGATGTACTTATCAGAAAACATATTGCCTAAACACTCCAATTAAATGGTTAGCATCATAAAACCAATTTCACGAACAGCCTTGGAGTTAAATAATAGCAGCAGAAGCTAAACCAACGATGATGATAACAACAACAGGCTAACATTATGGCTTGATACAACATTTCTCCATCAACTAGATGGTGTCAACAAATTATTCTTATATAACTGGTTATCTTAAAGTTCTTAAATAATATTGCAGTAAATATGAGATAATGAAAACAGAATTATATTTAGCTCTGCTAAATAAAAAATTGATTAAAGGGACACTAGGTTATCCAAGCATACACATTTCTAAAATTTCAACATCTCCATGTTTGCCTTGAAATGAGTGGTGTTTTGTCTGCAGGGACACGAGGTAAACAATTTTTAACCTGCGAACCTTATCCTACTTGCTTAATATTTAAGACAGAAGTATATTATGATAGCATTCAGCTATTCATTTACCTGCAGACCGTCAGTCAAATAATCATATTTTTCTAATGTGACTCACTGTTATTTACCGTTTTAATTGCCTCATGACGGACTCACTAATTAATAATTATTATTATTATTGTTTTCATTGTTTTTTGCAAATTGATTCACTGAATGAAAATGTAGTCTAAGCCTTTAGCATCTTACAACAGGAATATTGTTTACTTGGAGACCATATTAAACTTCCTAGTGTGAACTGTTTGCAGTAACATGTGAAACAAAAGGAAAGGTGTGAACAAACTACAGCCATACATCACCACCAACATCTCCAATGAACATGCAATTTGCATTTGCAGACTCCTGGTGTAAATTATGATATTTGGTGATTTTTCTTATCTACATCAACAACAGGAAGTGATGTAAAACATCATACCATAAAAAAACATATCAGCCAATTATTTATGGTGGTTTTTTTTGTTTGTTTATTAATATTATATTATTATTTATATCACAACTGACTTAATCCCGTAATAAAGTGTATAAACAACTAGACTTTTAACCATAATAAAGTGTATAAAACGAGTCTTGTTTCCGTAGGCAGTGCAACATCTGTTCGACTATCGTCTTTGTACGGCCTCTCTGCAGCAAACGTGCACTCAACGATCTGTGACGAACTGACTTGCTGACGATCTTACACACCTGGAGACATTACATGCAATCGCTGACCTTTCACACCTGGAGACATTACATGCAATCGCTGACCTTTCCCGGCAGAGCTGGCTCGCACCATCGAACTGGCTCGCTTTCCACGACGCATATCCATGGTGATTATGAAAACAAAATCAACGTACACTGTATAAACCCTAGCACAAATGAAAATAAAATCCTATTCGAAATATTAATACCAACTTATTGGAATGTTCTGTTTTCTTGTGTTTTTTTGACATATTTATAATTATTACGATTATTTATATATATATATTTATATTTATTCATTATTATTATTACCCCAGTATTATTATAATATTATTTATTTATTTCCCTTTTTTTTTTTGTTGTTGTTTGTTTTGTTTATTCATATGTCCATTGATCACGACAACACCCCAAACACCCTCAGTCGAAATGCACCCAGGACGCATTAAGCATGCAATAGACATTATGCCCTAAACATTTTCAGTTGGGATGTACCTAGCCGCATTATTCTTGAAATACAGGCAAATACCACCACATTGTTCTAATTTAGCATACAGTACATGTAATCAGCTGCTGACCCAGTTACCGAACATGAGTGCAGTATATCCCGATCTGCTGCAGTACACCAGTAAACAGTTCATTCGAAAGTAAAGGGACATTCCATTTTGGAATTCAGGTGTAGCTGGTGGACAAGGTTACGCCCAAGTCCGAGGCAAACCCCGCTAAACGAATGCGGTTAAAAAGCAAACAAAGGCAAGAAACGAAGTTACCAATGTTTAGAAACCATTTAAATTCGACACCGACGGCGCCACAAACAAACCATGCAATATGAGAGTAATATTAATCAACGTTTACCTAGTCCTGGCATGACGTCACTCATAAACCACGCAAGATGAGAATACATCGAATAGGTTATTTAGTGAAAAACTTAACCGCGTGGGAAACGTTGACGGCACCCAACATTTCGGGAATATTAATTAAATAATTTACGAGAACGTTTTTATTTATTTATGGTTATATTAATTAGAAATGGAATCTCACAGAATAGAAAGAAAGAAAGAGACGAAATAAAGCTTATGTTAATTGAAAGAAAAATTGTTCTGACGAGAATCAAAAATGGCCGAGCAAATAAGATGAAATAAATAGGAAACGTTATTTGCATCCAGCAACAACGTAGACATCTGTATGACTAAAATGTAACGAATACAACCTAATCAAAGATGAAATCATGAGCAACAGGAATATCACAAAAAAAATCATAGATCCAGCGAGTCTGATTTCAATAAATTTAAGTTTTTAACTGTAAGCTCAAAGCTCAACTTACCTCTTTGTTAAATTTAGGATAAAGCTGAAGATGCCGGGTGTACATGTACGAACAACTGCACCGTGAAATTTACTCCATAAGTTCAAAAGCTAATTTGTGTGTCCTCCAAAAACCGTGACTATAACATATATTATAGTCAGTATTATCTCCAAGTTTCTCAACTTATTCGTTACTCTAGAGCTTGTAGTCGTGTTGAGGAATGAGGAATTTAACAATTCGTAATATTTGTATAACTAAAAAGCAACTCCAGCAGGGCTACCGCTACAATAAACTTCGAAATACCTTTGCAAAACTGTATTCGTAACCCTGATCTACTTTTAAAATATAAAAGTAGTTTAGGAACTCTCTGCGACAAGAACTATCACAACCTGAGTTCTATGGTGATGTGATTTACAAACTTCGTAAGATCCTTGGTCATTATCTACTTTCATTCAATCTTTATCAAAACTTGTTAAAATGTTTACCAAAAGAGGTTATGACCCTATCATTTTGCAACGTACTGCATGTTTAGTGGTTGACCCATTTACACTTTGCCTCTATGCTTTCATCTTTGGTTGTACGATGACCGGACGGATTGTGGACCCTATGATGACGTCTACCTCAATCCTTATAGGACGGTAGAGTTTTATATTTGTCTTAAAATCTTGTCTTGTCGTACCCTTAACGGTTTGTTCTCTTGTTGCTCTGGCTTCTGCCAATAAATACTAAAAGGGGATCCCTTTTAACCAACAAACACAAACAGGAAAGAAAAGCAGCAGACTCGGTTTTATTAAGTCTGTTCATGAGAGGTAATGTAAAATGCAACCCTCTCACGCCTCCTAGCACCGGCTTAATCGATATTCTACTTTAAAGCCACAAAGAGTGGACATGATGATCCCAAAGGACCAGTAAGTAATAACACTAGTGATTTGTATTCGGGGCAACATTTTACGGCCGCCACACAGCACTAAACAAACGCTAGTTTGAATGTCAATAAATACTGAAAAAGGAGATCCCGTTATCAAAAGAGTCATTGAGTACTTACATTGTGGTTTTTCTAGGCTTTTGTTGTTTACATTATATATCATGATCATTTGTGTATTTCAATTATATTGCCTATTAAAGCTGCCTTGTTATTTAGAGATTATTATCTGGCGTTGATATCTTTATTTACACTGTCCCGTTTACTGGGATGACAATAGGGTAAGAGTGAGGTTTGGTGCACCCTAGAACCTTGTTTAAACACCCAGCGGCTGTTTTGCCCACTGACCGTTCCAATGCGGTAGCCCTACTGTCAACCCTTTTGTGTTTGTGATGTCTTATCTTGCCTTTTATTCATCTTTAAAGTTGTTCGTTGTTTCTCTGTGTGTTTTTGGTTGACTGTCGCCCTTGAATGCTGTTTTTCCTGTTTGGTTTTTATATCTACCTTTACACAGCAATCAAATCATCTCGGCTGACATGTTTTAGCAAATATCTAAATTTGATGAAGTCATTATATTCCGAATGATATTTACAAGACGAAACAAGCAAAACGGTGACTAAAATATGTGTCATTGTGTCAGAAAATGACTTTCAATGGTTATTACATACATGATACAGCGTTTCTCTCTTTCTAGTTCGGATTTTAAGGCTATTTTAAAACATGAATTGAATAATGATTTAACTTTGTTTTTCAAATCAAGAAAGGCATTATACGGTAAAATAAAAGTAGGTATAAAAGTAGAACAATTACAATATTACTCCATTATCTAAACACTGTTAGGGAGTTATTTTATGAATATATACTCACGGTCAATGAAATCGCACCACAAAACAAATTCTTTTAAAAGTTAGAATTTCATGCATTTTGGGACAAAATATGATCCATTTAACGAATCGACATTTAAGATTGGTATTTCCAGGTTTCTTCAGTTACAGCAGAAAAAGAAATCATTTTTTCGGAAACATGTATTGCATAATACTGTCAGAAGTCAAACAATAAAAAGGCCAGTAAAATACGGCCCCAAATACGGCCCCAAATTGAATTCGAGACACATTGTCTATAGATGATATATACACACATACATGTTCAACTCACTATCAATAAAGTTCAAATTATTGAACGGACATGAACCTTTTTTCCCTAAGAAAGAGCAACAACTCTGTAACAGTTTTCCCTTGTCGACCTCATCCAAAATGATCGAACTAATTGAAACAAACCTTCAAATTTAAAACTGGGGAAAATCGGAAGTCGTTTACCGCGTAAAGAACTTGTATTTCCCTTTATTTTTAAAACCAAAGGGAACAACGCCGTCACGTATGTGTCAGTTTTGTTCATCGTTAAATTCGTCTAAGATATATTTAACATACATGCGAATCAAATTTAGTAAATTCCGCTCCGCTGCCATTTACAAAGGTTACCACTTAGCTGAAATTCTCTTGTACTGACATAATATATTAAATGGTATAACTCAAAAATGCACCCATTGATAGTGCTCATGAGTGCCGAATATGTCCGAGATCTTTTAAAGAAACTTAAAACCAGAAACATTGAAGGACTCAAGTTACTGCGTAAACAGTTATACGGATGGCGGGAGGTGTACAGTACTGGTTCTACTCAGAAAGGTATGGTGGTATGCCTCCACCACAAAAAAATCGACCGTCATATATAGGCTTACATGTGTTGAAAATGACCATACCAACAAACAAACAAAATATAACGGAGGACGTCAATCGACGGAGCAATACACCATCATATAAACTCGCTTTGTTATTGTCCAGCAGAGCTAATAAGATAAAGAAAACTGTGTAGCTTTGCCTAATCTTCATTCTTTGGTGAGTAATTTTGTTTTGATTTTGATTTTAGGTGCGTGGTTTCAAGGAAAGCACGGTCGATGAATTCATTGTGTATTACTTTGCAAATACACTACGGTCTAGTGGTGGTGAGATTCACGCATATATAGTTGATCGTGACAATAAATGCGCTCACATAACCTTCAAGGATAAAGAATTTACGTTAATGGTGTATACTGTAAGATAAGATTATTGAAAGCTTCTTTTGTCTATTGTTCTTGGCTATACTGATGGATACTCATCATAGCTTATGTCGATTGTCACTAGTCTGTCTGTATGGTTGGCTGCCTGTCTGTCTCCATGCCTGCCTACCTGCTTGTCTGTCTGTCTGTCTGTCCGAGATGTTTATGTACCGTCAATAGATGTCAGGGTATGATGCTATTAAAACGCACAGATCCTTTGTATAACACTGCTTCCATAATTCAAAGTTATGCGCCAGTTGTTCTCCGAGACCAAATTCACAGGGAATGAATAAAAGTCCTATAACTTGTTATAATATAAGTATACTCCAATTAGAGTATTTAATGTTATTTTCAACTGCTAAAACTTGTTTTTCTTAAAATTGATATAATCCCCTTATGGACTATGATTGTAAACATTACACATGTTGTTATGCTTCGGCTGGTCATCTAATGACTGATACGGAAATAAACGTATTCTGCATTTATTTTCTATAGGACCGAAGTATAAATTGCCTTCAACGATTTATTTTGATGCATGTCGTGCTCAAATCGGCAATCCATTAAGGAATTTAATATAACATTGTATCGTAGAGAACATTCGGGCCTGATCTCCCTTTCTCCCTAAAAGTTAATTCTTAATATCATAGATAACCGTATTAAGTTTTAAACAGCTAACCACTATCCTTCTCCGAAACTTCGATTTTCGTTTCGTAATTTGAAATCGGGAATCAAAGAATTTCATCACAAGTATTTGCTAGTTCCTGCTGATAAGTTTCGATAATGTTTGTCTTAAGATATGAAACTACTGTTTATAGACATATTGTTGGTATCACAACGGGTACGAAATATGCACCTCATGTTGCAGACTTGTATATGTAATGCTATACAATATATTTTATGTTGAGCTGTTCACCAGATCCTCAGACAGATTGCATCGAAGCCTTAAATAAATCATTACAGTATCTGGATGATATGTGACAACCCTTTCCTTTCTACTAAAGTTAAAAATATGAACCTCTGGTACCGAAAACCAACAAGGGATAAATCTATGTCGTCTTTAAATAGCCATGTCGATTTCCTGTTCCTAAAAACGCGCGAAAATGGGGTGTCCCATTACGGCTTATTAACGTTTTATTTTGATTGGATATTTAAAAATAACATCCTTTCAACATTCACGGACCCTAGATCTCGGAGCACCACGTCAGATTGACCCATAAACACGTGTGAAAGTAGAAGAAAATATAAAAATGTATTTTAACTGAGTTTGATTGATTTTGCGAACTGTGAGTGTAAACGAGTATATGTTCTGTTGCATATGCCTTATATGAAGTATTATATGAAGTATTTTGATGATTAGTCATTTATTTTTTGGACAATTCTCGCCGGGCGCAGCCCGGCGTCGAAGTTGTCCACTAGTAATCACTTTTTCGGTTATGGCGGCGATTACCGTAAAAAGTCAAAAAAATCCACAAAGTAAACTTTCGCGAAAGTCGTGAAAACAATACGGACGAGCAAAGCTCGACAAACGAGCCACAGAGCCCGAAATCAAACAACACACATTTATATTATCACTAAGCTTCGCGCAGCGAAGCCCCAAATTATTCTTATTTACGACATGATGTCGACCGCGTTCTTCATGTCGGGAGTTTACATCGTCCGGCCTGTTTCATATTTTTCAGAACGGCGTATGGCACGCGGATTCAGACTTGCATCAATACGCGTTAAAATGTAAATTTCTTACTTTTTTCTTGTGAGAAGCAGCATTTGACGTCAAGATTTTAGGGGTAACTGGTGCATCATCGACTGACGTTAAACATGATGTCATGCGATATGCTAAACATGACGTCATGCGATATTGTAAACATGACGTCAACGGTCATATGAGTGAACAATGCTAATTGCTTTGGTCTATAATGTTTGCCAGTCTGGCAATGGGGAAGAGGTTGTGGGTGAACAATGCTAATTGCTTTGGTCTATAATGTTTGCCAGTCTGGCAATGGGGAAGAATATTTTCAGATACACATCTGTGACAGTTTACTTACCTAATTAATGCATTCTAAAATGAAATAAAAAGTCCGCAGGATCATGTCTCCACGCCCCCAACCATAGGCCTATGCTGTCATTTGGGCCTAGCTATGTTACCGTACATATAGTCCGGAGTAAACATATGTAATTCATGATAAAGTAATAATTACAAAATATTGAGCTTTGCCCGAAGCGAAGCCCCTAACATTAACTAAAACAATACTATTGTGGTAAGCTTCGCGAAGCGAAGCTCACAGCCATGATTCGTCCTGTTCTTCAATTTCATAGCTGACCTTAGTTGACATTTTCAATTCGCACGAAGCAAGACCCCGAATAATTACAAAAATTCATAGATCGTCTGGTCTCAATTTCATTAAAATGTTTAAAGGAATATTTTAAATACCGCTTCATAATTTATAAAGGGGCTAGCGCGGCCCTATAGACAACCGCTGAACTTGAAATCCGCTGAACCCGGGGTAAAGCCTCACCATCGCCACTGAGTTTCATCTTTGTGTTCTTCAGCAAGACGCTTTTCATTAGCCTCGTCCGTCGGATGGGGACGTAAATTGGGAGGTTTTGTATATTGGAGTCTATCCTCCAAGCACGTTAGTTTAAAGAACTATATATAAGAATATATTCGTTATAGTATGTCAGGTTCCAGATTCTTGTGTTTGATCTCCTCTCTCGAATAACGAATAATAACGAATAATGTGTTGATGAGTCATTAAACAACATTCAATTCATATCTTACAGATTGAGTTGGCTTATCCCCAAATAACAAGGGCGAACCAGAGGCTATCACCCCATCCAAAACCATCACACACCTAAAATTCGACAAGCAATGTTAGCCTATGCTTGTCAAATTTTAAGGGCCTCGCACGGGGTCATTATCATAGGATTTAGCAATTAAATGTTTTCAAAATGCACTAGAATTCACATTATGTCATGTAGAAAACAAGGAAACTTCGGTAAGAGTAAGGGTATGGGCCTATACACGTATCATTCCCCTCTCTCAGGGACGGTTCTAAATAATCTATAATGTGTTGTTGAGCCGTTAATGTCAAATTCTCTGATAATGATATGCATATTAAATTATTAAAACATGAAATTAAAAAAACACTTTAATTTGAAATGAAACAACAGGCCTAGATATATCATATATTTAAATAAAAATTGACAACATATATAAATCATTCATTAAGTTTTATTAAACCAATATAAATAATTGTGAATTTCCCACTTCGCTGTATTCTCCTTCTCCCCTAGCTTGACCCCTGAAATATTATTATTATGTTCAGAATTGTCCAACATTTTTCCAAGCAGCTGTGCTGCAATTTCTTGTTAAGCATTACATACTGTTTGTATGTATCAATTGTATGGTACTGATCTTGAGTGTAAGTTGTTAACATTCAAGTTACTGTGTTTATCAATTTCCACATTGCAGACACCTCAGTCGTCACACACTGAGATTCTGTTGACACAATTTTGATTCCTGAATATGTCACAGCCGGAGAACGAGTCTGTTGCAGTGAGTAATACATTCATAATAATTAAAGAGGAATGGCCACCCTTTTTTTAGTATTATCAATTAACAAATTTAAATCTTAAACATCATATAAACATTTCTTAATAGTCTCGGATAGAAACATATATTGAAAACCGCTACTAAGTTGTATGTAAAAATAAGTATTATTTGCATGACGTAGATACTACTTTTACCACTGTGTGACTGCACGGGGAAATGAGGTAAATCTGAATTGTATAGCTGCATAACTATTGCCAGATGATTGATAAATACATTTACCTGTGGATTAATTTACCTGTTTAAAGTTTTCTACGTCATCAAATAAAATCTTATTCTCCATTTTCACAGATATTGCAATGCGTGAAATGTAAATATATATTGTTGCGTATTGATTACGATTTAAATAAACATAAACATGTTCATGAAACAAAACATGGCCGGAGAACTTTAATATGTAACCGGGTACGAGTAAATGATGACTAATTGATTCCTAGCCATGTGTCCTCGATAGCTCGGTGGTTAGAGTGCTGGTGTGGAAAACCAGAGATCCTTTCCATGCAAGATATTTTCAACACCTTTTGGGTAATTTGGAAAGGTAATGCTTAAAACCATAAACCAAATATTTTTTAAACCCTAAAAATAGTGACGAAAAACATTAATTGACAATTGATTGTTAAATCTTATCGTTGGTTACCAACATATAATTTGTTTGTCTACACTTTATCAAAAGAAAATTTATGAAAACATGTGTACCGAAGTATATCATCCATTGCGTAGATGGTATCCAACGATGGTTAAATTTACACTAAACAGTGTTCAGAGAAATCCATGAAAAGAAATTAAACATAAATTTATTTACAGTTATTTATTGAGAGTGAAGCATTTGAAGATCGGGAGACAGAAGCTCCACAGAAAAGAGATGTCTCACCCACAAGACAAGCAACGCTTGATGCACAGTTGCCGGAATCTGATGATACACAGTCTCCTCAGTATATATACTGAGGAGACTGTGTATCATCAGACTACAAAATTGCTCAAAAATCTTAGTCTATAGACTAAGATTTTTAAGCAATTTTGTAGCGAACAGTTATAATTGTTTCATTTGTTTTCTTTATGACACCACATTGTTCTGTATTTGTTACAATCTATTCTTCGTTGGTTGCTAGTTTGATTGAATGGTGTTTTAGGTTATTTTCAACACATGTTATGCCATATATGACGGTCAATATTTTCATGGTGGAGGCAGACTCAGAGTAACCACTTTTACCAGGTAGAACCAATAATCTATACCTCCTGCATCATTAAGAATCTACACATTTTTTCACTCTTCTAAAAAGAGTATGATAATGGACCTTTGGAAACGGCCGAAAACGACACATACGAAATATTGCAGTCTCGGTTTGATTGAGACTGTTCATGAGCGGTAGTGAAATATGCTAGCTACCGCTCACGCCCTCTAGCCCCGGGTTGAGCAGAACTCAATATTAATAAAATCAATAGTACAAAATTTTAACCATCCCGAAGATGGCATGCATATGGCGTGCACATGGGGTTTATTGCTTCCCCATGTCGTACGGCGTATGGTGCCAGTATCTAATAAAATTAAATGCCCCGAAGAGCGAAATAAACATAATGGAATTTAGTTTGGAGCAGCGGTTATGAAGCCTCCATATCACAAGTAACAGTCAAAAGACTAAATTAAAAAGCAGACAACATATCCTATAAGTGGTTAAACAATACCCAGAGCCTTTAATCGGCCGGAGTAGTGGAACCACTGAATCGAAAATTAAGTAAGAAAACAAAAATGAAAAAGTACCACCGATAATTAAATATAAGTATCGGGCTCAGCGATCTCCAAAGATCGAATGAATAACAGTACTGATTCGATCTCCCAGTGGGATTCGAACCCGCAGCAGTGACAGCCCAGTTGTTATATAAATTCTCACAACAGTTAACAATTAGCACGGTGCATTATGACAATATAATATACACTCAAGTGATATGAAAACGCAACACGGGAATTTCCGCTATATATTGTATATACTGCACACTTAATTGCACATAATATTCCAAAGAAATCCCAAGATGTTTTTTAAAAAGAAAGTTGCAGTTAACTAGAGAAAGGACACAACTGTGATGTTGTAGACGTTTTAATCACACTACACTTTGTAACAAGAACATCATAAATGTTGAAGTAGCTCTTTGAAAAATTGAGCTAGTTCAGTACTGTATTTAACGTAAATAGTTTGCAAAATGTTGCATCCTAAGTTTGCTCACATGATTGAGCCAAACGCGTACTCTGTCAATAATGAAACATTGAAGGAATACTATTTGCTGTATTATTTGTTGTTTTAGTATTTTTTCCAAAAGGAAAGGTCTTACGTAGCCATGTACCATTCGATTAAAAGCAGCATATTGTACATACAATATATAGCGGAAATTCCCGTGTTGCGTTTTCATATCACTTGAGTGTATGTCATAACATAAATTCATAATGTATGTTTTATTTCAGATTTTCAGTCCTGCTGAAAAGCACTTAGATTTACAGTTCACTCTTGGATCTTTGCCTTCATATTTTGACCGTCTCGATAGGAAAAGGCCTCTTCCCTCCAGCCAGGTATATATATATTTGATACTTTACCTTTATTATATTGTATCTGAAGCCTCTCAGCTACTGTATATATATCCTTATAAGCACCACCTCATTTTACTTTTAGAATATAACAATTTTATAAGTGCATAAATGCATGAATATTTCCTCTAGTTAACAAAATACATTAGTCCTTGAGCTGGCTGTAGACCCCCTCTCCCCCAGGGGGAATTTTGTAGGGTATGATTTTCTGAAAGAACATACAATAAGCTTAAAAATGAGACATGTGTGCCATCATGCTGGGGCGTTTGTGTGTAACACACGTGACAATTACGTTACCATAACAATTCCAAAACACTTTCAATAAATTTGAATATGAGTAAAAAATATGCATATGAACAACAAATACTGCCTATATTTATGTTATTTATGAATTGTTTAATTTAGACAGCCTTTTCAACATAATGAAAATATACTATAGTTTACGTTACACCCTGTTCGTTATCAAAAAAGCATAAATACACTTAATAATAACTAGACTGTAAATCACCAAAAGACGCCATCCCCACTCTGGGGGAATTTTGAAGGATATATTTTCCTGAAAGGGTATGCATTTCCTATAAAATGAAGAATGTTTGCCAAGTGAGAGTGGGGACGTGGTAAGGGCGTGACATCAATTTGAAATACGTTACAATTATCATGTTTTGAAAATGTAATACTCAAAATTAGTTTATATGCAACAAAACGGTATGTATATGTTATATTATTTAACAAAAATGTTAAAAAAAAATCTAATGCAATAAAACACATTTCCAAAAGGCAATGTAGTTTACGTTACGTGACATAAACACGAAATTTACGTTACCATTTAATGTTATTTGACATAAATTTAGATTTTTCCCAGAAACAAAGGTTCTGGTTCTTTACTGAAACAGTGACTATTTTAATAATAAAATTTTATTCATTAAATCAATATAAAAAAGAATGAATAAATAAAATGTGTGTGTGAAGAGAGAGAGAGAGAGAGAGAGAGAGAGAGAGAGAGAGTTACGATATGTAAAATAAACAAAAAATACGTTACCATTTGGAAGTTTCCAGAAATAAAGGTGCTAGTATTTTACTTTTAACTATGACTTTTTTAAATGTAATGTTATTCATTATTATAAGTAAATAAATAAATACAATGTCTTAAAATGAAAAAAATATATAATAAATAAATATTTTAAAATGGTTCATAAATCAGAAAAATAGTAATTTTGCATATTAAACTACTGGGAGCTTATCCTTTATTGAAAATGTTTTTTTTTTACTAGTTATGGCATGACATACTGATCCTGCTTTTAAAAAAAAATTCAGTAATACTACCGTAACTATGTCATGTCTGGCACTGGGATGATTAAAAAAGATGTTGAATGTGAAAGAAATTGTAGAGGTTAATGGGTCTGATACTTTCTTTTTATTACCCATACTACATTGTTTTACAAGCTGTGTTACAACCAGTGGCTTTGTAGGGAGAGGCTGCAGCATGAATGTTTGGATGATCTTCAAACAAAAAAAAAGTATGGAGATCACGGAGAGGATAGTGTGCCGCCTATATGGCAAACTTCTTTACACGGATGTCAAATATGTTTTCGCGAAAATTCAAAGGACACAAGTAGAGCTTTTTGCCACCGTGTCAATTATCTATAATCATGCATTTGAACATGCACACGTTCAAGTGTTTTTGTGGCATCATACTGACCAACATTAACCAGACCTACCAGACGCAGAAACAAATGAGAAAAGATAAAGTTATTAAATTTGACTGGACTATTGGTGATATTTCATCACAATAGTTGGTTGACATCATATTCAAAGTACTGACACTGAAGAAGCAAGCAATAATCGACAGGAAGATATGGAAGCCAACAACCTGATTGATATTGAGTTTGAAGAAAGTAATGTAATATATTTCCTTGAACATGCGTGCTATCTGATAGAGCTATACATTTATATTTGTTAGTAACGTAAGTAAAGTTCCATTCATCTTGGGAATACTTTGAAATTGCTAAATGTGTTACATTTGATTAATACATGAATACATTAGCAGTTAAAAGTGTGCATACATTTGCTATTTTTCTTTGAATTTGGTAACGTAAAAAGTATGGAAGAGTCGTGTAAATTATATACAAACTTCATTTCATTCAATGTTTGCCTATGTATAAACAGTATAAAAAGGAAAATAAAGATATATATCCATGTTTTTATTTGATACTTGGATGTGGTATTTAAATAAAATGAAAGTAACTTAATTGGTAACGTACGTAAAGTTTAATACATGAGGTGACACATATTAACATTGCCATAATTTTATGTCTGTTCAAACTTTGCTGTTACCATCGATGATGTGTAGAGGAATGTTGTATTAACATCTGTATGCTAACAGGCTAAATTTTCTAGATTTCTGGTAACACACGGAAGATTATTATTAATTATTTTAGAAAAACACACAATGAAACGGACAATACAAGAACCAAACATTGTCAACATCATGGATACGTGTGTCTGTTATAAATAAGATGTTTGAAATAATTTTCGAATATTAAATATGTATGTTCTTTATTTCTTAAACCAAACACCTTCATTCAACAGGTAACATAAATTACGGTAACGTAGACTTAAAACCGCAGGTATCGAAGGTATAAACATTACGTGAAACGAAATTTTGTAGTTTAAAAAGCATAAATAATGTTCAAAATGAGTTGATACAATTAATTATGTTTAAAGGAATGCTGCAATAAAACTTTAATAGTTTATTGGATTATTTATTCTATTTTTTTTTTTAACATGCAGAAAATAGAAACGGACATTACAAGAACCAAACATTATTTACATCATGTGCACGTATGTCTGTGATATCTGTATGATTTAAAATAATTTTCGGATGTAGCATCATTAATGTTCTTAATGTCTTACGTTAAAAATCTTAATAAAACAAGGTAACGTAAATTACGGTAACGTAGGCTTAGTAATACAGCTATCCAAAGTATAAAAAGTAAGTGAAACGAAAGTTTGTTTTATAAAAGGCATGAATATTGAAGACAAATTAAATACAAACCCTTTCTTCTATACCTTTTTAGACTTCAAATTGCAGTAAAATTAATTATTATTTAATAGGTTTATATTCTACACCCTGTTACATGATACAGCCTCAACGCTCAGATAGAACACATGTTCCAAAATGCTCTACACATAATAGGCTTTCAGAAAAATAGAGTGTACAAAATTCCCCCTGAGGTGGGGGAGGGTTTCTCCTACTAGCTTACAGCCTACGGACGTGAGCGGTAGCTAGCATATTTCACCACCGTTCATGAACAGTCTCAATCAAACCGAGACTGCAATATTTCGTATATGTCGTGTTCGGCCGTTTTCAAAGGTCCACTCTCATACTCTTTTTTATGTAAATATGTAAAGTAAAGGGATGAATACGGTACATTTAATGCAATCTAGCGCTGTATGAATTAAATTATATACAGTATACATGTAGAATAAAACCTTATAGTATTGACTAAACGAGTATAGACTAAAACCTTATAGTATAGACTAAAACCTTATAGTATAAACTAAAATAGGCCTGATTATGGTATTAATGGGTTTCTTTCTGTTAACCTGCTATATTTGTATAATGAAATATCTTTGTATTGGACTTGCATGTTAAGGACATTCAGTTCATTTTTATAGAATTAATTTAATGAGTGGACAAAATTGTGAATTTGATTTTATACGGTCGGTCTTGGTTTTCAGTAAATGTAAAAAGCATGACTGCAGCTGGATAGGCGTTAAGGACTCTTTGATTAACCTCTTTGTCTATATCTCTTCCACCCTTGTTGTGATGATTGCACATGCATATTTCATAGTTTTTACATATGGGTTTGGTATATTATTTCTTATTTGCACTGTTAAATATGCTTCAAATGTTCTTTATAATAGTGGTGTGGTATATTATAGTGTTGGGAATCGAACTGAAAAATGACTTCGACTGATGATTGGAATAGCAAATATGATCGATCATTGATTGTACAATATGTAACAGTATAAGCATTTGCTTCTTTATGTACCCTTTGGCTTTACCTTTGTAGCATGTTAGCCTATTTAATTATATAGCACACTAGGTAGAGTGTAGAATTATACGTAACATAGCTACGTGATTAAAGGCACACATGGCAATCGTGATGTGTGTCAAACTCGAGGCGTCCAGTTAGTTGTCCTATATAACTTTCGTGTTTTTTTTCAATCATTAATATTAATTATAAGAATAGAATAAAGCTCTTTGTATTTGGATAATATTAACTGTTGGTAATAGTGCAACAATAATATATTTACACTTATTTTAGAATAACACCAAAATAGTGAAAACTCATTTATTTTATTTAATTATATGAAAATATTGGATAACTTAATCGAGACGCTATTTTCAGTGATTGATAAACACTTCAGGATTGCCGTTAAAAGACAACATTTGGATAAATAATTTGAGATGGTAATTTCTATGTTTGATAAAGACTTCCAACTTGCCACGTGTCCCTTTAAAGCCGCTATCCTACCAATAACAGGCAAAATTTACAACACAAACCATTCTTGCAAACTCAATCCATGTGTTAAGGTCATAAAATAATGCACATGTACCGATTAAAAGTCTATATTTTGTTCATGGATACTTCAAATACCGAAATATGAATATGCGTAAAATGAATTTAGAGTTGGTAACTCCAGTTTTGGGATTTAGCCTGGCTGCTTTTATATTGTGTCTATAAAGTTGGGAATCTCAAAATATGTAAGTTATATATATACCTCGTCATCAGTAGGTTTAGAAATTATGTACATTTGTTGTTAAACTCGGCTGTTGTTGGCGGGATAGTGGCTTTAAAGGAATGAATGGTACCCATATAGCCATTTTGAATATGGTACAATATGTAAGACTGGCGGAAAGACGTTATCTCAGTCAAACGGAAATTGATTGTGAACATTTCTATCAATTGTTTTAGGTCGGTTTTAATAGTTGTGGAGTGTTAAAAACAATCTCTTCCAAAGTACGTTCGTGGCCGGGATAGTAAAGATGATGCATCCTAACTTTCTCACCTCTCACCCCTGCGGGTTCGAATCCCACTGGGAGCTCAACTTGTAAGTGAGAAAGCTCAACTTGTAAGTGAGAAAGTGTCAATTCTTATTTATAGTTGGATATGTACAGTACTGGTTGTACCCAGGAAAGTGAATGGTCTGCCTCCATCCAAAAAAACAACGACCGTCATATATATCCTGACATGTGCTTATTATTATGTAAGACACCGTTAAACACAAAAACATAACATCACATCATTACCAGTAGTATATTTTTTATTTTTCATTGCTTATATAACACACTTGAAAGGCTCCTTGTTGTATTGAAACATTTTAGTTTAACATTTAAATTAGGATAATTGGCTGGAGGTAAGTAAAAAAGCTAAGCCCTCTTGTTCCGATGCTCAAACTCAAACAATAATCACCGGTGAAATTCTTTCAACAAAGATTTATTCAGAGAAAATGTCATTCTTGGAAATTTTAGGGACTGAAAGTTGAAAGCAATTTACTTGCACAAAGACAGATACGAAAAATGAAACATTAACTTTTAGAAATATATGATGCAACTTTGACATCAAATGTGTGCAACCATCAACAACTTGCATTTTCCTTTGACATTACCATTACTGAATTACGCGCTTCAAAATTAAAAAAGAAATAAAGAATTTAAGAGGTGAAAAGAGGAATATATTCTTATTTCAGTTACGTATTTTCAATAAAAGTGTTGTGGAAAGTGATGTAGATAGCATAGTATCAATTTCGAAAGAGTCAGCTTTGCTTGAAACTACAGATAAATTAACATAGAAATAAATGAAAAGAACTTACATATTGAGATATTAAATGCTGCCCTTCGTCTACAAAAGCAGAAAGAAAAGAGGATTGTAAGACAAAACATAAATTTGAGACAACATTAAAAGTTAAGCGTGCAAAGTACATTTCTTTAAAAAAAGAAGTGAATTCGTTAAAATCAAAAAGTAATACATTGTATTAAAATTGCTAAACAGCGGGTTGGATTAAAACTGAAAGACCTATGTCTCTACTATACGTCTCACAACACAGTTAATTTTGCATAGCTCTGCATATGTAGCAGGACCCCTCTGGACCACTGTAGAACTTAATGAATTTTTCTTAAAAATATTTTCTTTGTGAAACTTGATGTCTGTTGCACGAAATATCCAACAAAAAACACTGGGTTGACCAATTTGCTTTTTTTTAATATCAATAGTTTGAAGAGACCCTCTTGAATTTGTCCATTTCATTGACATTTTCAAATGTGTCACTTCCCAGTATTAGATTCTCAGATCTGGGCTCAGAAACATTCAGGCATATCCTAACCTGTATGAAATCATGAACTTGTCCCATTCGTGTCACCTGCAACAAAAAAAGAGAAAATATTTGCACATTTTAAGAAATAAGCAAGAACCGAATAACACAGATCTTTTTTTTAAGTTCCGGAAAGTTCCTACCATGACTGGCAAGGGAAATAACTGTTTAGTGAGACCTATAAATAGAATCAGTGATCAGAGAGTCAGTTTGTCTCATATTTATTTAGGCAAGGACCTTAATAGTGAAGATACATGTTTGTTGTCTGACGAGAAAAGACAGAACGGGGAATGGTATGAAGTCTTTGCTGTTTGAGATTCAGATCAAAATGAATGGATTTAGGTCTGCGGACTTTGCCTAATAAGGCATCTGAGACTTGCTTGCAAACACTAAAATCTATCATCAGTGACATTGATGAGACGGCTACTACCAATCCAGGAAAGGTTAATTTTGCAGGGGTAGCAGAAACTGTTGTCAAAACATATGACAATAATGTAACAGAAACCCCACTAGGTGCAGAGTCAAAACCGGAGACGATGACGTGCTGTAAGGGAGATGGGGTGACTCCATTCGATTGATACGAATAGCGGCAAAATCCTTAGCCAGATTAACTGATGAAAAAAGCGGGTGCTACGGAGACTTCAAAACAGGTTCTCTGCTTGTTCCATTTAGGGGGAATCGATTCAACATTGTGTTCTGTGATGCTGAAATACTATTTTATTTGGCAGATTATATAAAAGATTTTTTTGGAAAAGTGGATATTCCAACAAATCGGCATCAAAAAATGGTCAAATACGACATTAATGAAGATCTGTTCTTAGCAGTATGTAAAGCATTATGTCTGCTTTCCAAACTAGTAACCGCCCCGTTATGATAAACTGTACAATTTCCTACGAAATGCGAAGGAAGATTCAAGTGACATTATTTGTGGCATTGCAACACCGTTTCCAGAAGACATAAAGAAAGATGTAGTGTATGGCAGACTTAGGTTCTACAGGTTCTGCAGCAATATTTTTGCGGCCTGGTATACTCTCTTGTTGCAATCAGCAAGTGACCATCTCCCTGGATGAAAGTATGCCACTGTCGATGCAATCATGCAAGCAAAAGCAATGTCAGTTCCCAGACACAAAACAAGACACATTTCCACAAGCCCAAGTGATACTTGTAGCATTTGCCAGAGTAAAAGAATCGTCCACTACCTAACTAAGGATGATATAAGGACTCCATTCAGAGGTAGAATTGTGTCATGTGTACCAGGATACCCAGAGTGATACAACCTTGTCATATACAGGTGCGAACACATTTTTACAAATGAACACTTTTATATTAATTGTTAACATTGATTTTGCTTATTAAAATGAAATAAAAATGCCATAATGAACAAGACATGAACTATTACATACTAAAATAACCGTTTTATTCCAATGTACAAAGCTTGGAACATAGGTTATACTTTGCATATGTAAATATAGATATAAAATCGAACAGGAAAAGCAGCATTCAAGGACGACAGTCAACCACAAACACACACAGAAACAAAGAACAAATTTAAAGATGAATCAAAGGCCAAATAAGACATCACAAACACAAAAGGGTTGACACTAGGGCTACCGCATTGGAACGGTCAGTGGAAAAGAAAGTCGCTACTGTCAACCCAATAAAACGGGACAGTGTAAAAAAAGAAGTCCCCGCCATGAACTATTCTCTAACCAACAAGGCAGCATTAATAGCAATATAAGTAAAACACAAAGATGCTCGTGTATATATATATACAAAAAAAACAATAGCCAAAAAAACACAAAGAAGGTACTCAGTGACTTGGCAGAAACCAGAGCAACAAGAGATTAAACCATTGAGGGCACGACAAGACAAGACAGCAGACAAACGTCAAACGTCACCGTCCTTTTGGGCTTTAGGTAGACGTCATAGGGTCCCACCCCAGGTGTCGCATGTTTTACATAGACTTGTATAGGGAAAAACTTAGAACTACAAGTCACACAGCTCTCATATATTACATGTAGCCCTGGGGTCACATTTGCCCCTGCCCCATGTGTTACACTCTAGCACCTTCATTTTGTATTAGATCTTTACCAAACTTTGTCAGTGTCTTTATATCAATGTTGTTATCACAACAGAGGCAATATTTCTTGAACAATCTTAACCAAACTTGCACAGATTATATATGACTATAAGATTTCGAAGAAGTTTGATAAAATGCCATAATCAGGTGATCGATTTAGGGCCATCTTGGCCCTCTTGTTTTTTATTAAATCCGTATTTTACAGTAAACGAGCCCCATGGTTACTCAAGGATAAAGTCCGAAAACCGGTAAAATGTTCCGAATTCATCAATATCACATAACTGCTTTACATGCCTATATACGTTCGTTTATAAAGCGCTTAAATGAAAATATTTGTTGTTGTTTGGTGTTGACAGTTGGTGAAGGTTATAATAGCGTAAATGCGTCTCCAATACTCTTCCATAGTAAAGTTAGAATGTTGACAACCTGTTAAAAACTCAAACCTGGTTAGAATTCTGGGAAACTTACTTTATCATGCAAATAAACACGTCTGCTATTAACAATCAACCATCCTTTCAAGTTTGAGGACCCTAGGTCCAACCATTGTGTAGTTATTGATCGGACATCGTTTTGACAGTCAATGTCATCGTTTGTGACACAGACAGACAGACAGCACAAAATCAATATGTCTCCCCTACCACACCTTGTGTGGGGGAGCCATAATAACCCATCTTTCCGAGGAAAACCTTGTTAACAAGTACAGAAACAATATTATCTAACCACACTATCCAGTGAATCATTCCAGCTCTTGCAAAATGTTGATGTTGAAAGAACATTTGCAAAGGCATGTCAGACTATCAATTTTTCATAGCCGAGATGTTGAGATTTACCTTATTTTCTGTAGGTGATTAAATGTGTGTTACTTGGTTTTTAGCCTTAGGTTCTATAGTAAAATCAGTAAAATAACAAGCGGTCAATGACCTTGAAGCTCTACTGATATATTTTGATAGCTAGATCAGCATTCCTGTGAAGTTTCATGAAAATCCGTCAAGTGGTTTCAGAGGAGTAGTCGCTACAAGTTTTCATTATATAACTCTATGTACACAACGATGGCCGCTGGCGGCCATGTTTTACGTCAAATCAAAATATTTTTTGACAAAGATCAACATCATGTCATACTGATCATTTTAGAAAAAGTCCCATATTAAGATCACTTATAGTTTTCAAGAAGTAGTCGCTACAAACTTGCATATAATATTCGTAATCTTTGTGTAACTAAAAAGCTACTCAATCAGGGTTACCGTTACCATAAACTTCGTAAAACCTTTGCAAAATGTTATTATCGTAACCCTGATCTTGTTTCCAAATATAAAAGTAATTTAAGGACTCTTCTGCGACAAGGACTATCACAACCTGACTTCTATGGTAATGTGTTTATAAACTTTGTAAGATTCTTGGTCATGATCACTACATACTATCTTTGTTAAACTTGTTAAAATGTTTATCAAAAGAGGTTATAATCCTATCATTTTGCAACGTACTGCATGCTTGGTGGTGGACCCTTTTACAGTTCGCCACTATGCTTTCCTCTTTAATTGAACCGGACATGCTGTGGACCGTATGATGAGACCTACCTGAACCCCATTGGGACGGTGGCGTTCGATGTTTGTCTATTATCTTTCTTGTGTGCCTTTAATGGTTAATTATCTTGTTGCTATGGCTTTTGCCAAGTCATTGAGTACCTTCATTGTGGCTTTCTAGGCTATTGGTTTTTGTATTATATTTACACGAGCATATTTGTGTTTTACATATTCTGCCTTGTTGGTTAGAGATTAGAACATGGCGGGGATTTCTTTATTTACACTGTCCTGTTTTAATGGGATGACAGTAGGGTAAGTGTGAGGGTTGGTGCACCCTAGAACCGGTTTAACCCCCCCCCCCCCCCCCCCCCCCCCCCCCAGTGGCCTACTTTGCCACTGACCGTTCCAAGGCGGTAGCCCTATCGTGAACCCTTTAGTGTTTGTGATGTCGTTTGCATTTATTGTTACTTTTGCCTTCTTGTTTGTCTGTTTGCGTGTTTCTTTCTGTGTTTTGTGGTTGACTGTCCTCCTTGAATGCTACTTTCCCTGTCCGATCTTTTTATATTTCTTGGCACCGCACTGTTTATTTCTTGGCTGCATAGAGCGTTCTTCGTGGTGGGTGGAGGTAGAAATTGTCAAATACTTGTGCTTTATCTCTGGAACGTGTTTGTCATTTTTTTCATTTGAGGAGATATCCGAGGTTGGCACAGATATTCACTTACTGCTAATCGTTTCGTGAGCACTAGGCACACGACTTGCATGAGACACATTGTCAATAATCGCACATTTGTTGGACCTACTAATACGATAATGATTTTCGACACATGCATTTTCTCTATAAGACTACGGCGCGAATCTAGGACACCTTGTGTGATCCCCCATAATTCGTAAAGTAACACATCAGGTCCGGAGTGTGGGGGTAGCGATAAACTGCTTGGACGAACGTGACTATAAGTTGGATCCGTTAGAGAGGTTATTTTCTGGGATGTGGTTTAACGACGAAGTGTCCTCTGATTTGACTTGGGTAAAACGCGAAGCAATCACCTTGTGTTCGCAACTCAAGTTCAAACGTTTTCGAAAATAACAAATATCAACCAATGCCTGAGAGATTTCTCTAAATGTCTGATATGTTAAATTTCCAAACTACATTTATACTCTTATTCCGTTCTTCATTTAAGGACATATTTCGAGCCTACTGTATTTGGTGGGGGTGGGGGTGAGGGGAGAGAGAATATCTATAGGTAACTGTAAATCACTGTTGGCCATACAATTTCATGAGCAAAGAGTCATATTCAATTTTTCTTCAGATTATGAGGCGCAGCCAATAACGCATTTGTGACCAGTACACATAATAACACATTAAAGAATGTTGTATAGTTATTGTGTTGTGCTCTGATTTTTGGTCTAAAAACAATTAAGAAATACCAGACAGGTTTTGTATTCAAAAGCTAAATTATGAACATATATTTCTTTAATAAAGTAAATTTATTACAAAGTGTTGTTAAGCTATTCTTACCCTCAATATAGCAATGCTATACAAATAAAAAACTAAAAGCGGGCCTCAATTTATATACCTGAATTGATCAGCCATGAAGCGTGTTGTGCTGTAAGTATTCAAGCTTCCCATGCTTTTTCAAAATGACCAAGTAGCGTTGGGAAATGTGTCCTTAACGTCTTACCATCAGAACTGTTTAACCTTTTTATGGGATTTGTGATCTTTTCTGTAATATCACAGGGCTAATCATTTGACATTTTACTTGATTTTTGTAAACGTTGGAAATTAAAAGTCAATGTACTAAAAATAAAAATAATGGTAACAAAAACAATAGCTATTGGTTATAAAGCACTGTTTAACTCATTATTCATTTCCATTAATTAATAATGGTTATCCATAATTCGAATGTAGAAAACTATTTATAAACATCTTTAAATGAATTACAGATATTGCATTGAATATTTTATAGCTTATATTCAATTAGGGATATCTATAATTTAATTAATGATATCATATATTCCAATAATGGTTATCGATGAATCAATTAAAGATATCTTTAAATCACTTCGAATTATGGATATCCATAAATCAGTTACCGGTTTCCTGTTTCTTTTACTAACTAATTTTTACTAACTATTTTTAAGTATTTCAATATTTTAAAAACTCGTTTATTTAAAATGTAACGATTGTTTTGCGTCTCCGTGGCCGAGGGGATAACTACGTTGAGTTGTAAAACCTTCTCGCCTCTCACCGCTGCGGGTTCGAATCCCACTTGGAGCTCGACTTGTTAGTGAGGAAGTGTTGACTCTTACGGATGCCGGGAGCTGTACAGTACCCAGAAAAGACGGGTGGTCTGTCGCCACCACAAAAAAACACCATAAAAACAAAAGAAAACGGTCGTTTCGAACCACGGCTTGATAAGTATACGATAACCTGAGTAGGCTACTGTTTCATAGTTTACACATAGCTATTATGGTAATATGTGTTTAAAGTAAACTGTGGCATGTTTATTATAAAGTTTTGCATCAAAAGAAAATTGAACTGTTAAATTGTAACAGTATATATTACGAGTGACTGTAGATTATTGCGGTCACTAGTTGTAGAGACCTTACTCACTGTAGGTAAAGTGCGAATCGAGATATAGTTTGTAGATATCAACACGCTAGTTTGTAGACCAACACATCATGGTTTGTAGATGTGAAAACACATATTTGGAAAATAATCGTGATTTCATAAACTTATTCCTTATAACACTGTACACTACCTGTCTGTGTTTTACATTTACACAATGCACGATACTTTCAAGTGACCACGACGTCGAAATCTGTCTTTGATGTCATCTGGCGGTTTATATGATAAGAACGTGTATATATCTACTTTATTATCTTATATTTCGTCTAAATACATTTGTTGGATCAGTTCACTTGTATTTTAATATTTTTCTTATAGTGTTTGAGTTAAAATCTAAATTTTAAAGCCAAAAAATACATTTTGTCTGGTTTGGTTTGTAGATGTTAACATTTATCGAAGCGAATGTTTGATGCTAAGCCTTAGTGTTTCGATGTAGAGGCGCTGGTTTGATTAGCTTAGCGCATTTTCTTTTTTTTATGGTTATATTGCCATTTAGCTCACTGTTCCTTATTTTCAAGGTCACGGTGGGTAAAAAATAACTTTAAATTCATTTTATAACATCTCAACGAAGTTTGCCAGGTGATATAATGTATCGTGCGAACATGTGTCCATTCCTTCGTCCATGTTCTGTACGGTTGATCATTTTGTTGTTGTAAAGTTCAACGATTTGCACTAAATACTTCACATTTCATGGAAACATACTAAAACAACTAAGTTCATCTGTATATTAATTGCTTGAAATAGTGTTTATTTTCTAAAGTATGAATGGCTAAAATGATAAAGTTTATAGTTCATAGTTATTCATGAATATATCAATGTTTATTTAAGAGGAACATTTAAATAATCATACACACATATATCCAATAACATAGCGATAACAAAATACAGTAAAATTATATTTTATAGAAATTCAGCAATATTAAATGATTATATTTTTGGTTGCCTGGTTAATGAAATAAAATAAGTGGAGTGTGCTTCGTTATGTGTAGCGTTAAGAATGTGAATTTGGATAAAGTTTCTTTGCTTCTCTAGCGCAACACAGTCATTTGAAAGTTCAAATCCGTTTATTTCTCTACAAAATTGCAATGATTTTGATATAACGGTGGTAATGCTTTTTAAAGATTCTTTTGTTTCATGCATGGTTGTCTGGATATCGCTCAAAGCCAACGCCATTTTAGATTACTTTCATTTAGGACCAGCTTTTCCCTTCAGTTTTTCAACTCCATATTCGCGCTTCAAAATCAGTAGTCGTAGATCTTTTAACCGAAGTGACAATTGTTTCAACATCCGACATATCAGTGTATTCGGTATATATTTGCTGGGATTATTAGCATTCGTTTTGTCCTGATCGACTTCCATTTTCATTTCTTGCAAAGTGGCAATTTCATCTTCAAATCCATCTCGTCTTTCCTTCAATGTTGGGCCTTTTTCGAAACCAAAACAGTTAACATCACCAACTTTTCTGCCACAGTTTTAATTTCTTTAGGTCAACACAAAGTTTATATGATGCTGAATAGTTTACAGTTTTTGAAAAATGTTCGAGAAGTGGTGTAATAATCCCTGGACTTAAACAATTTTGCCTTAATTCGCTATTTTTATCCACACAAATTGTACTAGGAACTGCAAAGTTTATTTTCCATAGTCTGAGACTGTAGTCTCCTCGAGTTATGATTCCAGTAAAATTCTGACCTCTATTTTTCAAACCTGACGTAAAGCGTAAGAATTTTCCTATAAACAACATTTTCCCTGTCCTCCAAAATCGCTTCACCGTGCCATCATACCTCATTGCACAATAATTGCCACAACCAAACCACGTAATCACGTTCATAAACAATCTCAAGGCAATGTTTTTTCCTGGAATCAAGCGATGACCTAAAATATAAAACGACATCTTCCATTCTGGCAATAAATCATAGGCTTTCATCGTTTCAGTTGCAGAGGGTCACATATCAGCCAACCCCTGAAAAACATCATCTGAAACATCATGTGTTTTGTCAGCTATGTATGCAATAAATATGCCATCAACTGTCTGAATGCTTGAATCTTGTGTTTCTATTCTATTGTAAATATATATATAAACATCGAACAGGAAAAGGACGACAGTCAACCACAAACACACACAGAAACAAAGAACAAATTTAAAGATGAATAAAAGGCCAAATAAGACATCACAAACACAAAAGGGTTGACACTAGGTTTAAACCAGGTTCTAGGGTGCACCAAACCTCATACTTACCCTACTGTCAACCCAATAACGAGACAGTGTAAAATGAAGAAATCCACGCCATGAACTATTCTCTAATCGACAAGGCAGCAACTATATTTTCCTCTGTTATATTATCAGGGTCAACAACATCTTTTAATGGGCACTCTGTTGCAGTAACATTTAGTTTCGCCTTTTTCGTCGGAGGAACACACGTCCTGTTCCAAATCCATTAACGTTATTGATCACTATGTGATAATGGAATAACTGACCGTCCATCATTAGCGATTGTATCAAAAACAAAGTTGAAATGTTTTGATTGGTTTTTGGTGTTAGAGCATTTAATATTAAGACAAATATGAATAATTTGTTCAGTACATACTACTACAGTATATCATTTCACAAAAACGGTTTAAAGAATACAGCATTTAGACAAAGATATTTACAAGAAATGTAATAACATCACATACCGTAAATACTAATTTAATAAATGAAATAAATATTTACAACATTTAGCAACATGTCGTCAAAGTTATCAGAGTTAAAAGCAGTGAAAAAAATGTTACTTCCCTTTTGAAACAAATAAACTATCATAAAAATACTGCGTTTGTGTGCTAATATCTGCAAACTCAATCCCGATTCGCACTTTACCTACAGTGTTATTTTAAGTTCGTATAATGTACCGTAGTAAATAGGCTACGCCTGCGCAGTTCTACACCAGAAGAGAACCAGGGCCCTGTTTTATGAAACAACTTATGATAATTTTGATCGTAAGTCAAAAGCAAATACCTTCTACCATTTTCGTTAAAAACATTTGAAGCAAGCAATGAAGGGTGGACATATTGCATAAACAATATATGACTGTGCCCTTAATCGTGTCGTGCCCTTAATGGTGTTTTCTCTTACTGCTCTGGCTTCTCCCAAGTCATTGAGTACCTTCATTGTGGCTTTCTAGGCTATTGTTTTTAGCTCTACTGGCCAAGGGCCAGCAGAGCTTATGGGATGGTGTGTTGTCCGTCTTCCGTCGTCCATCGTCCGTCCGTCCGTCGTCCGTTAACTTTTGCTTGTGTTCACTCTAGAGGCCACATTTCTGATGCAATCATCATGAAACTTTGACAGAATGTTTGTCTCAATAAAATCTCGGTCAAGTTCAAAAATGGGTCATGTGGGGTTAAAAACTAGGTCACTAGGTCAAATACTTGAAAAAACTTGTGTACACTCTAGAGGTCATATTTGTTACCCAATCTTGATGAAACTTTGTCAAATTGTTTATCTTAATTATATCTTGATCAAGTTCGGAAATGGGTCACATGAAGGTAAAAACTAGGTCACTAGGTCAAATATTGGAAAAACCTTGTGTACACTCTAGAGGCCATATTTTTGACCCGAGCTTGATGCAACTTTGTCAGAATGTTTGTCTTAATTATATCTTGATCAAGTTTGCAAAATTAGTCACATGGGGTTAAAAACTAGGTCACTAGGTCAAATACTTGAAAAACCTTGTGTACACTCTAGAAGCCGTATTTCTGACCCAATCTTGATGAAACTTTGTCGAAATGTTTGTCTTAATTATTATATCTTAGTCAAGTTCAAAAATGGGTCACATGGTATTAAAAACTAGGTCACTAGGTCAAACTTTGGAAAAACCGTGTGTACACTCTAGAGGCCATATTTTTGACCCGATCTTGATGCAATTTTGTCAGAATATTTGTCTCAATTATAGCTTGCTAAAGTTCGAAAATGGGTCACACAGGGTCAAAAACTAGGTCACTAGGTCAAATACTTGAAAAACCTTGTGTACACTCTAGAGGCCATATTTCTGACCCGATCTGGATGAAACTTTGTCGAAATTTTGCCTTAATTATATTTTGGTCAAGTTCGAAAATGAGTCCCATGGGGTCAAAAACTAGGTCACTAGGTCAAATACTTGAAAAACCTTGTTTACACTCTAGACGCCATATTTTTGACCAGATCTTGATGAAACTTTCTCAGATTGTTTATCTGAATTATATCTTGATCAAGTTTCGAAATGGGTCACATAGGATCAAAAAACTATGTCACTAGGTCAATATTGGAATTTGCTTTTGGGCACTCCAGAGGCCACAGTTTTGACCCCTATTCAGCTCACCAGAGCACGGTACTGGATGGAGTAAACTTGAACAATCTTTTCAAAAACTAAAATGCCTAGCCCTAGAGCATTTATTGCTTTGCAGCATGTGATGGACCTGTGACAATTCTGCCCTGTTCCTCGGGAGCCTTACCCTGGGGATCACATGTTAACATACAGTTATGTAAGCAATACTTCAAAAATCTATATGTCACAAACAAGGCCTATAGCTTTCATAAATTTGGTATGTAGTACCATCTAGTGGACCTGTAACAAGAATTAGTTCTAATTATGCCCCTGGTACCAGTAATTGCTTGGTAAGTGTCTTCAATAAACAAATTGTCTAGCGATATATCCCCTCCATCCAACAATAAGGCCCTAGTTGAGTTCCTCTTGGGTTACAATTCCTAGCTAGCCTTAGCACAATCCTTGCACTGAACTCAGGTGAGCGATTCAGGGCCATTATGGCCCTCTTGTTGTTTTTTTGATCGATTTGAACTTTTTTTTTTCATTATCTTTTTAATTACTTGACAATTACTTTAAAATTTCTTGTCGGCGCTACTCATCCTAAATGCCTTGTTGAATTTCGACGAAACTTGGCAGGAAGCATCGGTAAGAAGTCTAGTTGTGCATGTCACGCTTTTGTTCCAGTTCGCAGATTTTTGACGGAGTTATGGCCCTTTGACATTTTTATTTTAAAGTTCTTGTCGGCGCTACTCCTCTTAAACGGCTTGTTGGATTTCTACGAAATTTGGCAGGAAGCCTCAGTATGATGTCTAGTTGTGCAAAGCGCGGTATATCAATGAAATCTTGGACAATTTTGAAAACCAGCTAGATCTTGTTAATAATAACAGAGTTATGGCCTTTGATTTGTTGAAAAATGCTATATTGTATTTTCCTTTGTTAAATCTATAGGAGAAGAGAGCTATATCTAGCTATATCTATCTAAATCTATAGGAGCTGTTTTAGCCAGTAGAGCGTCCACAGACCCTCTTGGGCCTCTTGTTTTTGTATTATATTTACACGAGCATATTTGTGTTTTACTTATATTGCCTATTGATGCTGCCTTGTTGGTTAGATAATAGATCATGGCGGGGATTTCTTTATTTACACTGTCCTGTTTTAATGGGATGACAGTAGGGTAAGCGTGAGGTTTGGTGCACCCTAGAACCGGTTTAAACCCCCAGTGGCCTACTTTGCCACTGACCGTTCCAATGCGGTAGCC
Organism: Cyrtodaria siliqua; assembly: GCA_037043455.1. Lineage (NCBI taxonomy): Eukaryota > Metazoa > Mollusca > Bivalvia > Adapedonta > Hiatellidae > Cyrtodaria > Cyrtodaria siliqua. The sequence goes on along the minus strand of JAWPHD010002032.1, from coordinate 223,577 downwards.
CTATTGTCAACCCTTTTGTGTTTGTGATGTCGTTTGTATTTTTTATTACTTTTGCCTTTTCGTTTGTCTGTTTGCGTGTTTGTTTTCGTGTTTAGTGGTTGACTGTCGTCCTTGAATGCTGCTTTTCCTGTCCGATATTTTATCCTTCTTTAGATAGGTTAAAGAATATTTGTTTTATCTGTTTAACTTAACATATAGCGAAACATTTCATAATTTGATTTACGATCAAAATTGTCGTAAGATCTTTCATAAAACGGGCCCCAGGTCATACAACACAGCCGCATGCAAATGAAATTAATTATGGATATCATTAATTTATGGTCATTTATGGTCATTTATGGATATCCGTAAATTATTTAAAGACATGTTTAATTGGATGTATGGATATTTTTATTTGAAATACGGATATCCCTAATTCGAATATATCAATAAATGCGGATGAATTAATAATATAAATAATTAAATTATGGATACATAAATCGGTTATGAGATATCTATAAATCGATTTACATATATCTTAAAATCAGTTATGGATATCTTTAAATCAAATATATTGAAATGATATATGTTGCTATAATATATTTGACTAGAAGCGTCAGCTGCCTGTGACTCGGTAACCTTTTTTTACCGGTTTCTGCAAGAAACTTTTCGTTCAGAATTTTATCATAATGCTATCACATGCTATGTCATGTATATGCATCGATGCACCCGTTCGTCCGTCTAATTTGTTTCAAAGCTACACTAACAAGAAGAGGTATTCTCTGTTATTTGCGGTGATATTAGACAAAAATCATTCAATTAATTCAATCTTCAGCATCATGTACATTTGTTTTCCTTCCAGTGGCCTCGTTTTGAAATCGAGCATCGGATTAATTCGGTAAACTCCCTAGCGAAAGGTGTCACGTGGCGATACTGGAAATTTTACGGTAATCAATATGTGTACTTAGTCAAAAGATGTTAAAAAGTGTTTGTTGTTGTTGCTTTTACCATTCTTTATTGCATTTTTAGTAGAAATAAGTTTGAGAAGATATACTGAGGGGAAAAAGTTTAGCAATTTTTTGCTGCACCCTGGAAATAATACATTTTATGTTGTAAAATCAAGAAACTACTGCCATAGACACAATATTTTATTAAACATACATCAATAACAGTCGAACATCTTAATGACGTAACGAATAAATGAACGTGAAGTCCCAAAATGTCAGTATATCTTGTATACAGTATTATTTCATCTAAAAAACTTGCTAAACATTTTTCCCTCAGTATATATATGTTGGGTACGCGAAGTGTCAGTTAGTAAATGTTATGGCAAACCTGTATTTTTTTACATTTTTATCTTCGAGGTGGGCGTGGGCGTGCATAAATATTATAAGTTTTGCCAGCGCGAGATTCGAAAATCTTTTTCTGGTGACATTCTCTGATGCACCAAAGTGAAGATAGGTGGGATTCCCAATTTAGTTTGTAGGTGGGGACATTTTGTTTATTAACTTTTGGGGAGGGAACTTTTCTAAAATGCTTTTAGGGATGGGGGCTCTATTTCTAAAGTAGGCTATGGGTGTTATTTTAAAAAGAAGGTTTTGTCGGAATCTGACTGATTTCCCTGTTCTCTACTTGGGAATTTCAGTTTGGTTGTTATACAATATGGCGACTACCATTTTCGGATATTTCTTGGGGTTTAACTAATAGTAAAATACATTGTAACATTTATAATTTATTCTGAAGAGACATAAGGTGTATTATAACAAAAGCAAATCCTTGGTATTGTTTTTGCAGAGAATCAGTTTTATTAAGCACGCTCCATTTCTTTTCAAGATATTGTATTCCTTGATAGGGTGGGAACATGGGTTCAAGGCTTTTCTTATTCATGTTGATAATAAACTGTAATTGTATCTGGCGCCGGATGGTGCCAGCCTCACTGCCTGCCACTGCAAAGTGCCAGCGTCAGTTATCATTATCATTTTCATAGGGCGTTACTATTCATGAATATGTAAATTCAGTTAACTATAACTGTGTATGGAAATCATTAGAACGCACTATTACTGAGATTATGTTTGACCGCATTGGCGATTCCATATACCATATATAGTGCTCAGTGAAGCGTAAATTTGCTCTATCCCTCGTGTATGGACATAGTTAATTGTGAATTCCATTTTCTGTATCCGTTTCGGAATCGATGTGAAATATGTTTTGTTCTTATAAAATTCCAAGGAAGTTTTGTATAAGTGTATGAGTTTGTTATAATGTGCGTAAAGGTGATTTATACTTCGCTGCTCAAAACGCTAATAATCGGGAGGTGTTTCATGAAAGTAATGTATTACCGGAAGGGCGTGACGTCATAGCTGTTGTTGTTGTTTTTGGTGATGCGGCCATTTTGCTTCACATGTTCAAAGAGAGTGAGACGTTGCCATTTTAGCATGATATACAAGTAATCGTTAATAGAAAATGTGTTTTAATGTGCATAAAATTTACATTGTCTTCTGTTGTACGTGTCAAATTGAAGATAGGCTAGCAGACATTTGCAGTTGATGAATGGTTTGTTTGTGTTGCATAGTTTTCTGCGCTTGCTGACAAAACTTGATTTGCTATTCAATCTGCATGGTTAAATATGGTAAGGCAGTGTGTTTATAAACATTACAGTGACGTTTCTGTTTTCGTTTTGTTTTGTTTTGTATTTGATAGCTAAAGTAAAATAATAACAAAAAACCACAGGGGTCCGGCTTTGTCGCTAAATACCTGGCCTAATATTCATCAAACTGTTGAGCACAAGAATCAGACTCAGACTAAAAATCTATATTTTTTTTGCAAACCCTATCAACACAAAAGTATGGGTAAGAATTGTGATTTTCAGACATTTTCTGTTAAATTACCTTTAAAATTACTCGTTTCTGTAAGTAAATATAGTACTTTGCTTGTAATTTTTTTGTTTTTTTTGGAATTAAAAAATTGAGATTTTGAGTTGAGTTCGATTCTTGTGCTCAAAAGTTTGACGAATATTAGGCCAGTTAAAATCGAACAAAAGTATCCTATTTCGTGTTTCCAAAATGTAAAATTAGACCATTATCGTCGCTATGATTTTCACACGCTCGTGATAAAAGCTAACGCTGTTAACTTCGAATAGTGGACACCCCAAGACGCCTTAAAATAGCTATAAAACATTTTGAAGTGTTATTTTAAATAAATAAACACATGCGTATAAGTAATATGCAAAACTTTATCGTTTTACTGTGTTTTAAAGTGTAGTTTTTGTGCCTATGCGATGAAGTCAGATACAAAACTGTGTATTTTTATGTTTCATAATGTGACGCATGTTGTTGTTATTAGAATGTAATATAATGTTTCTATTTTGAGTTTGTTTGTATGTTGTTTTACGTCATTTTCAACACATGTAAGGTTATATATGACGGTCGATTTTTTTTGTGGTGGAGGCAGACCACCCATTTTTCCTGGAACCAGTAATTTACACCTCCTGCCATCCGTAAGAATCGACACTTCTTCACTTACAAGTCGAGCTCCCAGTGGGATTCGAACCCGCAGCGGTGAGAGGCGAAGGTTTACAACGTAACGTATTAACCATTCGGCCACGGAGACGCTTTATTTTGAGAAATAATATACAAAACGTGGCCTCCATATAGTGCAAAGGGCCGACAACTTCGACACCTTTTACATAAGAATATGACATGGATCCTAGATGTGAAAAGACAATTTTGTCTGGTTTAGAACTGCTTTTAATCAATATAACGATAAAGGCGTACCGCTGTTGTTTAAACGTGTTTCCGCATGCAGAATCAATCTGTTAGATAGTGCATGAAATACACGTCGTCAGCAGTGAGTCCACTTCTGATATGCACCGTCCTGCGACGTAACTAATACACTTTATTTTTATAAATGTACAACATACCTAAACTGAAGAATGATCATTTCTTACCCATGTCACGCAAAAATGTTTATTTCGCAAAACATTCTAAAAAATACATTGGTTTAGATGTACATACAATGCATTGCCAGAACGGCACCACATAAAGTGTTTTGCGCAGTGATGTCATTCAAATGTGTACATGTGTGCGCCTTGCTGTGAGATCTGAATTCTGTTTATTATATCTTTATTCATGTAAATGTACTTAAAAGTAGAGGCATAAATGTGACATTCAGTTGACGATTAATTATATTTTGATTGTGTAATCTTAGCGTCTGTTTAGAGTTTTGTTGTAGTTTATTTGGGATATTAGTTTTTAACCGAGAACGGTGTGCAGTCTGAAATTGTTATTAGTCTCTTATGAACTCCTTGCCGGATTTCAAAGAATCTTGGCGGGGAAGATCAGTATCAAGCCTAGTTGCACCTGTCATTGCCGTGTTCTGGTTGAATGATTCTTTGCCCTTTTAAGGTTTTAATGCACAAACGTTGTCCCAATTAACTCTCCTGATCCAATGGTCGGATTTCAACGAATCTTGGCAGGGATGATAAGTACCAAGCCTAGTTGAACATTACATTGTCGTGTTCCAGTTAGGACCAATTAAAGGTTTTAATACACTAACTTTGTCAGCGATATTTTTCACCATAGTATTTAAGGAATGGGTCCGATCAGATTTGGGAAAAATCGCGTCATGAAATCCACAGAATTGGGAAACTTCGAGTCGTGAACTCGCCCAAATTGGGAAATATTACAAACCAATTATTTTAAGTAAACAAGGACTACGCAAGCAGGTGTTCTGTTATCTTTTATTTTAATAAATACAAGATATACACTAAATTACAAATTAATGTATTTTCCTTTTAAAAATGTCTGGCAATAAGGTTTTGCTATTCATCAGTGAGTGTGTCAGCACTCTCTCGTGTGATCCTCATTAGGGATGACAACTTTGTTTGGCTCAGCCTGTTCCGATTAACTAAAAATCACTAGCCCAGGTCATAAGTCAGTAACGGCAATATAATATTCAAAAAAAAGGTCAATACAATTTTTTTAATAAAATAATAAAATAACACTTTAAATAACAATTTAAAGGTTTTTTAAAAAGAAATCTGCGTCGAGTTTGGTCCTAGAGCTGTTTTTAGAGCAATACTTTTACTTGGACCTGTTTGCTTCGCAGATTTAAGGAAAGTTGCTTTCTTGTGTGGTTCGCCTTTTTCATGTAAAACAACCGATTCCAATTTAAATTAATTACTTCCCTGAACAAACAACGATTTCTTGTCTTTTTCGTCGTTGGCGAACTCGACGCAGTTTCTTCTTTTCTCGGTCATATTCTTTTGATTTTTCGTTTTTCTCTCGTCGAGTTTCTACTTTTTTCGAGGGATTTAATTGCATTTTGTAAAGAACGTTACAGTTATCAAAACTTTTGCAAGAATTTGCTAAATTTAAAACGAAAAACCCCGGCCTTGTCTTGAATATCGAGGCAATTGTCAATACGCAGATGCCTATAGGCATACACATGCACAGTTAAATAGTCTATGTTATGATAGACTGTAAACATCCGGTTTGTAAAAAATATCGGAAGAGGATCGGGGTTTTTTTCATTGCCGATATCGTGCTCGAAATTGGGAATTTTTTCTTGAACTTAGGAAAAAAAATTCAAATTGGGAAAAATAGTATATTTTGTTCGATTGGAAACGGGTCCATTTATCGGTACCGCTTGTACAGATAAGTTCTCCTGAAACTCTGGCTGCAATTCAACGAAACTTGGCAGGGTAGGCGGTAGCCCTATTGTCAACCCTTTTGTGTTTGTGATGTCGTTTGCATTTTTTATTACTTTTGCCTTTTCGTTTGTCTGTTTGCCTGTTTGTTTATGTGTTTTGTGGTTGACTGTCGTCCTTGAATGCTGCTTTCCCTGTCCGATATTTGTATCCTTCTTGATCTGTACAAAGCCTAGCTGCATATATCACAGCCATGTTCTGGTTGAATGATTTTGTGAAAGAGTTATGGTCCCTTTCACGTAAACTTTATCTTTAGCCAGTAGAGTATCCATAGGCCCTCTACTGTTATAATATCTTGACAGTTTGAATGCTTTCTATTTCAGTGTTGCGGTACTTCGCTTTGCATTGCAGGTTGCTTGGTTTTCCTTGCTTGGTTTTCCCGAAGTTTGTGAGACTGTTTAGCAGTTCAGTAGTGCATTTTTTTTATAGCGACTACTCCTCTGAAACTACTTCATGGATTTTCATGAAACTTCACAGAAATGTTTCCCATGAGATCTTGTTGATCCTAGCAAAAATTCATGTTGATGTGAAATCCAAGATGGCCACCAAAGCTAAAATAGATATTAAAAATACAAGTAGCGACTGCTTCTTGAAAACTATAAGTGAAATTGATACGGGACTTTTTCTAAAATGATGTTGGTCCCTGTTGAAAATTTCTGAATTGACATTAAACATGGCTCCTGTGGCCATCTTTGTTTACATAGAGTTATATAGTAAAACAATTGTAGCGACTACTCCTCAGAAACTACTTGGCAGATTTTCATGAAACTTCACAAGAATGTTGATCTAGCTATCAAAAACCTACCATTAGAGCTTTCAGGTCATTGACCTCTTGTTGATGTGAGTTCTGACCCCTTGAATATTTTTCTCAAAAAACAATTATTTTGTATGCTATTTCCTATACAGATTTCCCCCCAACTTTGTGAAAAGCGTCAATATTAAATGGAGCTGCGCATACACATGTAGTCGTGGGGTATGCGTTTTCAGGCGTATTAATAACCTTCAGTGATAGTTCAGTTTGACATTTTTTTAATCTACATCTTTATTAATTTCGCATAGTTTTGTACTCTTTTTGTGATGTCTGGGCGATCTCTGTAGTGTAAGGAAACACGCTTTTCTTTCTATAAAAGAGATCCAAGATCAAGTCTTGGCAGGGACCTGACACACTGAGTTGTACATCCAATTTTTTTTTCACATCAGTAATGTTGCTTTTGAACAGCATGAACTTAAAAAAATATGTACATTTGATAGTCATTCATCATATTATTACCGTATGTAAATTGTAATTATTCATACATATTCAGAGTGTGTTTTTATATAATTGTGCATTAAAACATTATTTATAGTCAAAAGAACACATATAGCCGGAATTCATATTTATAGCCGGAACTCAGCTATAGCTAAGTGTCGGTTTTAAAGAAGGTTATTTTCGTCCACTCCTCCAGTCTTTCCTTAATATAAAAATAGCGAATATAGCTCTTTCTTGGTTATAGCAAAGCACTTAAATTGGACGTTAAGTTTCAAATAAAAACATTCCATCTTTGTTCTCTGCCGTTGCTACACCAAATAGAACTCATATTAATGTTCTACTAACAAACCACACATGATGCTGTAATTCCAATGTAATGAATTAAAACAAATATATTCTACAATTTTCATTCTTATTGCCGCTCGTCGTCATAGTATATAGTGTATACTATGACTTTTCTTGTTACGTTTATAGCAAATAAAGATTTAGACCATTGCTTTATGTGGAAACAAATTATGGGGTTTGAAAGCGTTTATTCTATATTAAAATCGGTATGTTAGAGTTCTTTGAGAAGTAAAATCACGAGCCTTTATCCTCGGGAGGGTTGTATTACGAGCCTCTATCCTCGGGTGGGTTGTATTACTAACCTTGTTATTAATTTTCAGCTAAATATGCATTTTATACATTTTCACCAGATTATCTCCCTTTCATATGAATTAACAGGAGTGGTCGCATCTCATCTTTTAGTAATTACCAAATATGTATACATATGCAATGTTAGGCTATTAATAATACTAAATGTATAATATTTGATAACGAGATAATCTTTAAAGATCAATATATGGCCAATTGATATTTTCCTAATCAAATTACTTGTTTAACGTCTTGTTTGAACATTATATTTGAACATAATATTTTAACAGTAATCGAACATTTACAATTAATATAACAGTCTATCGGTTCTTAATCTTTTTCATAATCTTATTGATTAGTAAATTCAAATATACTGAAAGAAATAAGTTTAGCACATAAATAACATGATAAATCCCATTGAACAGATTCAAGGATATGTGCTTCAGCGTCATTAACAATATAATTAACATAATTAACAAGTATATGCAGAACATTATTTTTAAACGATATCTGCGAAAAATGTAGCAAAATGTTTTAACTTACCTGTTTTACAGAAATTATAATTTAGTTCTTATTTCAATATAAAGGGAGATAATTTTAAAATTTAAAACTTTGGTTCGTAATTTCATTATAATGACAAAGTTAATGTCAATTGTTTTTGCGTTTTTTATCACTCGAAACCCATAATAGTTATTTAATAAAGTTTAACCCTGTTCTTGATAATATTCTTATTTTCAATGTGAGTGTTGCTTTATATAAATGGGAGATAACTCTGATACTTACATTGAATCACATAAGTGAAATGCAGGAACATCTTCTGACACGCCAACGTTATCAACTGCTTCACATTATAAAAGAAACTTTCAGTTTCTTTATAGCTAGATACGCAAAAGACCGTGCTAAAAATTTTCACTCAGTATATGAATGATATATACTTACCTAGGGAAACCCAATATTACTTTATAAATAGAAATGGTCGACTCATTATAGAGTTTTATAAAGAAAGTGGTTTACGAATTTTGAACGGAAGTGTGTGGTTTACGAATTTTGAACGGAAGTGTGTGGTTTACGAATTTTGAACGGAAGTGTGGAAAGCGAAACAGGCGTCGGTAGGTACACGTACATTGGCACTCTAGGTAAAAGCTTAATTGATTACGTAATTGCAAGTCAGCCGATATTGAATATGTTTACATCATTTTATGTTTATGACCCCAATAGTTTGTCGGTGCATTGCGCAGTGAGCTTCAGTATGAGAAGTGTGAACATTTCAGATAGCATAAATAGTAAATGTACAGATTGCAAATCGAGGATAGAATTTTGTTACAAATGGAATAAGGATAAATGTAGATGAATACAGAAACATGTTAAATAGTGATGAGTTTAAATTATCAATGCAGTCGCTAATCTCACAATTGGATGTGTTTCGACTAATTCATCGAGTATCGATGAAAATATTTTACAGTTTTCAAATAGTATGAACGATGTATGTTCACCGTTATTTGGAAAGCGTGCGCCTGCGGATAGTAACGGTATATCTCAACATGATAAATGGTATAATAAAAACATGGTTTGACAATGAATGCTCTTTAACACGTGAACAAATTTATTTTGATCTGAATAATTACCGATAAGATAGAACCGGGACTAACAGAGTTAATTTGTGTACGTCTAGATCAGAGTATAAGAAAGCTATCAGAAGTAAAATATACAAACAAAGAAGGCAGGATACGCATAAATCTATAAATGCGAGACTATCTAATGCAAAACTATATTGGAAAATGCCTAAAGATTCAGTTAGTAAAACGGTAATTGTTGATCAGGAATCCTGAGGATAGTTTTTACCAGGCCGACGAAGATATTCTTACTTTTAATGAACAATACCTAGACGATGAATTGCAACTTATGTTTGAGGAGCTCGATAGAGAGATAACTTTGATAGAAATTAATAAAGCAATCAAACAATTACGATCAAATACAATTAGTAGTGGGCCAGAACTATTTTAACCGATTTTTTTCTACACGGAACTGATAACGTTACAATGTACTTTCATAAATTATTTAATTGTTGTTAACAATATGGATACTTTCCAGAAAAATTGAGTGAAGGATTCATAGTTACCACCCCGAAAGATGGCGATAGTGACGACCCATCTAACTATAGAGGAATAACTTTATAAAGCCCTTAGGCCCTTGTTCACGAGCATTCTAAATAATATATTCTAAATATCTTAAGTGTACTCAAATCGATGTATAGCAATGCCAAATCTAGAACAAAGAACTTAAACACACTACGTGGTAGTTTTTCATGTAGATTAGGAGTCAGACAAGGTGAAAGTTTATCACCTATTTTATTTAAGTCTTTTTTTTTTATTTTTATTTTTTTATTACTTTTGCCTTCTCGTGTGTTTGATAACCTATACTGTGTTCATAAGCCGTTAAACAACATCCAACATTCAACTTATTAATACATAAGCCCTTGTTACAGTAACATCAAGTTTCCAAGTTTATTTTGTACAGTATATAAAAAATGATGACTCGTGATCTTACTCCAGGACAAAACAAAACAGATTGGTTTCAATGATCGTTTGGGATTGATAACTGACTCTTGATAAGTAAAGGTCGACATTTGTTCTCCGGAGAAACTACGATTCACAGAATCAGTTAATTCTTTCGCCACCAAATTTCAAATGTTGTCTGCTAAAATTCGAATTAAAACCTTCCAGGTATATTTTATTTATAAAGTGTTATGGAACACATTCTTACTGAGTGGCGAACAGTGTAAACTCAGACCAGCCTGCACATAGTGTGCATGTCGATCTGGGTTAACAATGGTCGTAAAATTAATGTTTTTTGCCTGTGGCAGCGAAAGGGTTAATCATTTATAATATATAATATATATATATATAAGCTATCAGCATGTGGTTAAGCTATCAGCATGTGGTTAAATTTCTGCTGAACATACTGATCAGATTGGTCATTTCAGTTCTGCCAGATGTTGGATGCCCGTACGAACTGTGACGCCCGTAAAGCAGGCGTAATATTGATAACTAAACCAGGCGTAATTTTGATGGTGACCAGGCGTACTGGTGGTTTTGGTAAGAATGTAGAAACCAGGCGTAAAATGAGGCGTAATCCAGGCGTAAAATGAGGCGTAATATGTAAATGAGTCCGCCTGGCCAAAAACCAGGCGTAAATAAAACCAGGCGTAAATAATAAACCAGGCGTATAATGAGGCGGAATCCAGGCGTAAAATGAGGCGTAATATGCAAATGAGTAAGCCTGGTCAATAACCAGGCGTAATAATAAACCAGGCGTAAAATGTGGCGCAATCCAGGCAAATGAGACTCAGCCTGGAAAAAAACGACAAGAGGTCAATGACCTTGAAGCGCTAAATATGTCAAGTAGTTTCAGAGCAGTAGTCGCTACAAGTTTTTAGAATATAAGTCTATGTAAACAAAGATGGCAACTGGCAGTCATGTTTAATGTTGAATCAAAAAAAAATCAACAAGGATCAACATCATGTCGATCATTTTAGAAATAGTCCCATATAAATATCACTTATTTTTTACAAATATTTCGCTACAAACTTGTTTTCAAAAAATCTATTTTTAGCTGTGGTGGCCATCTTGAATTTCCGGCCAATCTGAGATTTTGCTAGGATTAACTAGACATCAGGAGCAACATTCGTGTTAAGTTTCATGAAAATCCATGAAGTAGTTTCAGAGTACAGTCGCTACAAATTTTTACTACATAAATTCTATGTAAAAAAAGATGGCCGCTGGCGGCCGTGTTTAATGTTGAATAGAAATAATTTCGACAAGGATCAACATCATGTCATGTGAGCAAAGTGAGCGACATGAGCAATCAGGTGTATTTTTACCCTGTGAAATGCATACAAAATTAATGTTGAGTTTGCCATTAAAACACAGATGCTTGTTTGACTATGTCGCCTTCGAGCACAAATGCACTTCTTCAACCTTATTTGAACAATATTGTAAACAGACAAGGATACCACTATTATACTGTATGCTCTTTCCATAGGGTGAAGCATAATGACAAGAGTAACTTTTTTCAATTTTTAATACATAAATCAGGTAATAAATCAAGAACAGTTAAACAAAAAAAGTGACAAAGGTACTTACCGGCAATGCAGATTTTCAAAATTGGAAGCGAATTATCTTAGTTTTGTGTCTCTTAAGTGCGTATCTAAATTATTAAATTCACAAACCCAATGATCATGATGATAATACTAAAATCACATGTACTCACAAAAGTAATCTACATATTTTCGCTGTTTCTGAAGAAAAAAAATTATAATGAAAAATAACTTCATTATATATATTTTTAAATATGGTTTGTTAAGTGTCAGTGTTCTTTTCTCTGGCTCTCTCATTTAACATTAACATCTCACTGTCTTCGGCATCCATGGAATTTAATTCATCTGCACTTGAGACATTCTTCCCTTCCATCCGCTACCCGTGGACTGATCTCTAACCCTGAAAATTAATATATTAAACTTGTTATTGATAATATTCCATTTTGTCAAAGTATTTGCAAGTTATAAAAATAAATATAATAGCTTAATAGTAACACATATAATTGTTAAAATATCATGACTGTAATGTAATTTTCGCATACTAATTTTGAGTATACGGCTAAAAATAGATTTTTAAAAACAAGTTTGTAGCACTACTTCTTGAAAACTAAAAGTGATATTGATATGGGTCTTTTTCTAAAATGATCAGCATGACATGATGTTGGTCCTTGTTGAAAAGTTATTTTGATTCGACATTAAACGTTTGGACAAAATATTTGACAAGCAAAAAAATGAAAACTTTATTCAAGCTCATGTACACCAAAACATACACCATAATATGATTCCTACGCCTGGCGGCCATCTTGAATTTCCGGCCGACCTGATATTTTGCTATGATCAACTAGACATCAAGAGCAACATTCCCGTGAAGTGTCATGAAAATCCGTCAAGTACTTTCAGGAGTAGTCGCTACAAGTTTTTTACTATATAACTCTATGTAAACAAAGATGGCCGCTCACGTTTGACGTTGAATCGAAACGATTTTCGACAAGGACCAACATCATGTCATGCTGATTATTTTAGAAAAAGTCCCATATCAATATCACGTATAGTTTTCAAGAAGTAGTCGCTACAAACTTGTTTTTTTAGCTTTGGTGGCCATCTTGGATTTCACATCAACATGAGTTTTTGCTAGGATCAACTAGACTTCATAGGCAACATTTCTGTAAAGTTTCATGAAAATCCATCCAGTAGTTTCAGAGGAGTTGTCGCTACAAAAAAAGTTTACAGACGGACACCGCACCACGGCATAAGCTCTGCTGATCTTTGATCAGTAGAGCTAACTTTGTATAGCTGCTGATCTTTGATCAGTAGAGCTAACTTGGTACAGCTCCTCAGAAATGCTGGATATAGTTATAATGGACATCGCTCCAAGCTGGTTATTCATTGTGGCAAGTTTGAAAGAAAATTATTAAGAGATATAGACCTGACACACAACATAAGTGGGTGGTCTGCTTCCACCGCAATACAAACACCATTATACATAGCCTAAAATGTGCTGAAATGACACCAAACACCAAGAACATCTTCCTATAAATAATCAACTGTCTTAAATCAGATATTTAAAATTTTATTTTAACAACAGATATACACGGTTTCTAAAGCTACTGATGACGAGGTTACACATACAACTTACATATTTTGAGAATTCAAACTCTTTTGACGAATTATAACCGGCCAGGACAAACCCAAAAACTGGAGTGTCAAATTAAGTTACCAACTTGTAATTGATTTTATGCATATTCATTCATGGATATTTTAAGAACTGGTGAATAAACCCATACTTTTTATCGGTAAATATACATAATACACTTTATAGGCTATTTTTCTTTTTGGCCTTACCTAAGAGTGGTTTACAGTGTCTTCATAGTTTCCACAGTCACGTCATTTTTTCCAGTCATAGAAGCAAATGGTGCTTTGAACACTGGTACGTACTGGAACAAACAACTCCTGTCTGCAATAAAGTTCACAATAAAAATATAAATATATATATCATTATGCTGTGAAACAAAATATTAAAGACACTGACACTACAAAACCAATTATATCAACATTTTATCCAGGTCATATAATAATGTACATGTGCCAATTGAAAGTGTAGTTTTATTCACGGATTCTTAAAATACCCATGATTAAATATGCATCAAATGAATTACGAGTTGATTTTGAAGTTTGGCCTTAAGTCTCATTCCCCCCCACCACCCCCACCCCCACCCACCCCAGGCGGCGCAATTATCACAAATCATCTCGCCGTTCCTAAAATGTGTATTTTATGCACTAAGGGCCTGTCCTGGCCCAGGTTAAACTTAAAAGCCGTTGTTTAATATTGTATCTACAGAGAGTAGATCCTCAAAATATGTAAGTTATATATATATAGTACCGGTCATCTGTACAGGTAAATTTATAAACGGTCTGTAGTTTACAAGTCATACAATTTGGCTGCTGATGTGGGGATAGCTAATTTAAGAAGTAAAATCTACACAAATTTGAAACTTACAGTTGTACAGATTGCAGTAACTTGAGTAAAACATTAATATTACCATACCAGACTTTGCAAAAATGGTAATCCCGAGTTCTAGGACAGGTAGGCCCGGTGTCATTATGTGACTGGGTGGGGTATCATGTCATGCATCTACTGCATGATAATTTCAGTGTGGCAGCCCTATATAAGTTGAGCCTAGAGCTCACTGCATTGTTAAAAGTGATTTTAAACCCATGCATACATACTCGTTGTCTGTCTTGCCCATGGATGTACAGCGTCAGTAGACGTCATCTCCAAATATCTTCTTTAAAAGCTGGGCCAGGTGTTTCTACTGAATTACTTTGATCTATGCACCGCGACAGCTACTCCCGCCTCATCCGCACACCATATTTGGCTGCTACAAGAAACCTAACTCTGAAAATAGTTTTCCTAAAATCATAATACATCAAGTGACGTGTGCTGCCTTAAATAGTATAAATTATTTTTAGGAAAACCTTTAAAAAAAAAGTTTTTCTGAAATTACCAAATATTTTATCACACCTTATACAAAAGGTATGCATTTAGGGCCGTTTGGCCATCTTGTTAAATATATGCGTTCTCAACTTAGTTTTTGAAGCTGCAGCGTTTTTGGCCCATCCTCCATATTTTATCTTGATGTAAGAGGATGAGCCTGGCATGATCATTCCTGTTAGGCGCCATATAGACTTTCATGTGTTGGTGCGCCGTAAAACCCAATTCAATTGACATTTATAATATTTAATGTTTTTTTTAACCAATACCAAATTTTATATAAACCAGCAATTTTATACCTTCTGACAGCCATGGTTTCTGTCTCCTCACACAGTTGCAGTTCCACAGCATCTTGCTCAGCCTTTTAAGCCTACCGAAATATAAAACGTAAACAAAATGTTTATCAAAACAAGAAATGTCAACACTGTGAGACAAACAAGTCAACAGGAAGTTTGATCAATATATATGCCACGGGTCTGATTCTCATAGTATGCTAAACTTATTGGGAACATGTATCAAGCCGCAGCAGTGCGTACATAGGCCCAATTATTGTGGACTACGCTCCCTATCACTCCCCAAATTTTGAAATTTTATTTTAAATTAGCAACAATAATATCAACTACCCATACCATGCTTAAAATATTGTAAAGCAAATGAACACACTGTCTGGGACTGACAAATGATTTCTAAAAATAATTAAGTCGTCCTATAATTATTTCTTTAAATTTCCCCCTATTAAAGTTTAAAAGTTTTAAATGTAACCTATAATTAAAAACTCATTTGATAATGGATTCTTTAATATTGGTAGTTGCATATTTTGAAATAAAAAGAGAACCTTATCTGTTTCAGAACACATTTTGTCCGAAATATATACTATTCGAATTTACTAATACTTTTGCCGAATCCCAACTGACATTAGATTGTAAAACAGTATTCACACTTTAAAACGGTAAACATGTATTATTTTCTTGAAAATTCTCATTATATTGATACAATTCTATGTTTTAATAAGCAAGCATATATTGTGTTTATAATATAAAGCAGATTAACTTTCGTTTTGGCTCAGTTACGAGTCGATTTAATTTGGGAAACCGCGGTCATAAAACCACTTCATTTTTTGTTAATGCTCGTAAACAGTCTTCACAAAGTGTTTAAATCAGAAAGTATGCATTTAAATGAAATTGGAATGAACTGTTTTCTATAGCTACATGGCTAAATACGTACAGACTGGGCTCAGTCTTGGAATTTCGAAGGATAGAATGTTCGCGAAAATTGATGACATTTGTAGTCCGAACTTGCAACACCAAATTTTCTATCGAAAATAACAGAAATTCATGAGTTCCGTGTTTAGTGAAAGAAATAATACTTATAGAATTGTATATGCAAGAAATATGTTGAGTAATCCTTCCGAAATACTTACTATTGCGCATTTATTAACGCCGCATGATTCGGCACAACGTTCTTCCGAGCGAGCGTTCTAAACGGCGACGTCATTAATTGTCACTCGGCAGAATAATCCAGTTTACACCGATGGCGTTATAATTTAAACTAATAGCGAGTGGAAACTCTCCGAAGTCTAAATACACAGGCCTAAATTACCGACAATAACATATTATTTTCAAGAAATAACATATAATGTAATCATTTGATTTTCCCGCTCATAATAAATATTGAATGCGCATGCGCAATCGTGATAATATCAACACCATGTAGGTCATTTCCTGTTGACCTAAAAAAAGACAAGAAATGCATTCACACTGAGTAATCAGTAATTGTGCTTTACTTGATTTAAGTAAAACATAAATAACCAAGAATGGTGCAACAATGGTCATCATGGGTGGGGTGGGGTTGTGGGGGGAGGACAATCTTTCTTTGACCATCAACATGGGCGGATCCGGGGGAACAATCTTTCTTTGACCATGGTCATCATGGGCGGATCCGTGGGAGAGGGGGAGAAAGCCTGAGCACCACCCCCCCCCCCCCCCCCCCCCACACCCCCACTTTAACAAAATGGCAATATAAGTTTATTTGTTATTTGGAGGGGTTTTCTGCTTGTTAGTCCTGGGGGGACTATTTACCGGGGGGGGGGGGGGGGGGGACTATAGGTTTGCACCCTGTCCGTCCGTCCTTCCGAAATGCTTGTCGGGGCCATATTTTCAATACTATAATACTTTGAGATACAAAACTTGGTATGTGGATACATCGTGGGATAGCGAACAAGTCACTGTGACCTTGACCTGTGACCTCTGTCATAGAAAATGCTTGTCCGGACCGTATTTTCAATACTATAACACTTACCAAACTTGGTATGTGAATACATATTGGGATAGCGGTGTATTGCGTACCAAAATAAGGTCATTGTGACCTATGACCTCTATCATAGAAAATGCTTGTGCGGACCGTTTTTTTAATACTATAACACTTAGAGATACCAAACTTGGTATGTGAATACATCTTGGGATAGCGGTACATTGCGTACCAAAATAAGGTCATTGTGACCTTGACCTGTGACCTCTGTCATAGAAAATGCTTGTCCGGATTGTATTTTCAATACTATAACACTTAGAGCTACCAAACTTGGTATGTGAATACATCTTGGGATAACGGTGTGTCGCGTACCAAAATAAGGTCATCTTGACCTTGACCTGTGACCTCTGTCATAGAAAATGCTTGTCCGGACCGTATTTTCAATACTATGACACTTAGAGATACCAAACTTGGTATGTGGATATATCTTGTGATAGCGGTGTGTCGCGTACCAAAATTAGGTCATTATGACCTTGACCTGTCACCTCTGTCATAGAAAATGCTTTTCCAGACCGTATTTTCAATACTATAACACTTAGAGATACCAAACTTGGGATGTGGATACATCTTGGGATAGCGGTGTGTCGCGTACCAAAATAAGGTCACTTTGACCTTGACCTGTGACCTCGTCATAGAAAATGCTTGTCCGGACTGTATTTTCGATACTATAACATTTAGAGATACCAAACTTGGTATGTGAATACCTTGGGATAGCGGTGTGTCGCGTACCAAAATAAGGTCATTGTGACCTTGACCTTTGACCTCCATCATAGAAAATGTCTGGAAAATGTTTGTATGGGCTTGTGGGGGACTATGGCTTGCCCTGCAATTCTTGATGCTCTTGCTAACCCAAAAAGATGTTTACGCCAAACTAAAAACCCATGTTTACGCCCCGCCTAACATGAAATCTTGGATCCGCCCCTAGTCACGTCATTAAACCATGATTGACCATGGACTTTTAGCATCTGACCTTTGCCAACCATGGTTCATGTGCATCCTGGTTGGCAGAGGTTGACCATAGTTGACCATGGTAACGTTTCGCAGGGATATGAAACTTTTGTTCAGCGAATAAGCATTATAAACAACACAGTATGTCTTGCTATTATATCCTTTTATATCGGTATTTTGAAGAGATGGAAACAAAATCCTCCTTGAAGCAAACGGTAAACAAATATGCTAGACTTAATTAAAAAAATACACCATGACAAATTACATGCTGTAATAAACGAGCAGAAATACTTTGAAAAAGAAACATCAGTGTGCTGTGAGTCACCTGGAGTGGACAAAAATCAGATCATCTCTTTGTAGTTATTTGGAGTGGATAGCTAAATTAATACATCTCTTGGTAGTGGTTTGGAGTGGGTAGATACAATACTATATCTCTGTGGAGTCATTTGTAGTGGATAGTTAAAATTTACAAATCTCATTGGAGTCATTTGGAGTGGACTCAAATGGAGTGGACTCCAACTGTGGTCCACTGCATAGCAACCTCTTCATCCACTGCAAATCAACTTTGACCACTCCAAGTTGGTCTGGGAAGGGTTAATCAAACTGTCAAAACCCTATTATTTTAAACAAAATGAAACAAAACTAATGTATGTTTTTATTTATTTTAATTCATTTCATTCATTTATAATATATATTGATCTGTAATTTGTTTTTCATCTCCATTTTATTAGCGATGAAAATTCAGTCCAGTCTCCTTTTTACAGTAAAGAAAAAGTTGAGTCCAGTTTATGCCTCCTTTTTCCAGTAAAAAAGTTCAGTTTACACCTCCTTGTAAACAAAGTGTCAAAAAGTTTGTCCAAATTTCGCCTCTCCTAAAAGTATAAGTCCAAATTTACGCCTCTTCTAAAAGTTTAAGTCCAAATTTACGCCTATTCTAAAAGTGTAAGTCCAAATTTACGCCTCTTCTAAAAGTTAAGTCCAAATTTACGCCTCTTTGAAAAGTTATGCCTCAATATTTTTAAATTACGCCTGGTTTTAAAATGTACGCCTTGCATTGACGCCCGTCAATATATAGAAATTACGTGTCCTGCTCGCTTACGCCTGGCTAATAACACGTAACTATCATTTACGCCTGGTTTACGCTTGGTTTACGCCTCAAAACCAGGCGGATTACGCCTGATCACTTCGTACGGGTACACATACATTATATATATAAGTATAGATTCCTTTAAAATTAATATTTCTGAATTAATTTACAAAGTAGCGTTCACTATTTTATTAGTCCACTACCAGTGTATTACCAGGGGGACTATAAGTTAATTTACTCTCTGTCTGTCTGTCCCTCTGTCTGTAAGTCCGCAAAAGTGGACAGTACTAACACCTCCACATATTTTTATGAAATGTGCCCGTGCAAGTTTTGTCCCATTTTAACTTGACCGTTTGGATCCTTTTTTTCTTGTTCTATATTCGATGACTGCATTATGGAATTATGGATTAAAGGCTTCAGGTATTTTTTATGAAATGTTCCATGTCTATTAAGGTAAAAAAAACAAGAGCATCGCCAAGCGGAGCATATACGCCCGTCGTCTCATTGTTGTAGACCTGATACCTTGAAGGAAAATAATTCAAAGTCATATAAATCAGAGCGCTATGGACCTTTATCAGATGTATTAATCGTGTCATGTTGAAGATGTGTACAGTTTTCACATTTTCTAAGGATCGAGTTTCGAGTAGAGAATGTCGAGTTTCGAGTAGAGAAAATCGAGTTTCGAGCAGAGAATATCGAGTTTCGAGTAGACAATATCGAGTTTCGAGTAGACAATATCGAGTTTCGTGTAGAGAAAATCTAAGTTTGAAAATTACCAACAGAAAACAGTCAAATATTAGCAGCAATGGTATTATAGAGGCAGCAGAGATGTATCCAAGTATTTTCATGTTTATCGATAATCACATGTCTTATTAATAAAAACCCTTACATAAGCCTTTGTAACAGTAACATCAAGTTTCCAAGTTTATTGTGTAAAGTATATAAAAAATGATGACTCATGATCTTACTCCAGGACAAAAAAAAACAGATTGGTTTCAATGATCGTTTGGGATTGATAATTGACCCTTGATAATTAAAGGTCGAGATTTGTTCTCCGGAGAAACTACGATTCACAGAATCATTTATAATATATAATATATATAAGCTATCACCATGTGGCTACATACTGATCAGACAGGATATTTCAGTTCTACCAGATGGTGGATACAAATACATTATATATATATAATTATGTACTTCAATATACATTCTTTTAAAATTAATATTTCTGAATTAATTTACAAAGCAGCGTTTACTATTATTAGTCCACTACCAGTGTATTACCATGAGGACTGTATGTTAATTTACTCACCGTCTGTCTGTCCCTCTGTCTGTATGTCCACAAAAACTGGATTGTGATTGTGGACAGTACTAACACCTCCGCACATTTTTATGAAATGTGCCCGTGTTAAGTTTTCGTTCCAATTTAATTTGGCCGTTTGGAGCCTTTATTCCTGTTTTATCTCCGATAACTGCATTATGTGATTATGGATTAACGGGTTCAGGTAAATATGAAATGTCACATGTGCATTAAGGTAAAAAAAACACAAGAGCATCGCCAAGCGGAGCATTATAATACGCCCGTCGTTGCATTGTTGTAGACCTAATACCTTGAAGGAAAATAATTTATTCACCTTAAACTTCGAAAGTTATTGACAAGGTTAAGTTCCCGGTTAAACCTTAATAAACCATAATTAAAACATATGAATCAGATTATGACCGTTAACTGGATCATGCTGAAGATGTCTGCAGTTTCACTGTTGTACATAAGATTATTAGCCATAGCCACTTGCAAAATTCCAGGTTAAGTTCCCGGTTAAACCTTTTTCAAACGGAAATAATTAAAAAATATATAAACGAGAGAGTTATGTGCCTTTATCAGATGTATTCTTTGGCGCTGAAGATGTGTGCACAGTTTCATTTGTGCAGACCTTATACTTTGTAAGTTATTAGCCACAATCAGTTGTCAGGTCAAAGTTAACGACAGACCGAGTCGGACGTTCGGCGCCACGACACAATACATCCCTCCTACGATGTATAAAAGGATGGACTTTTGCATGTGTAATGTTTTTATTTTCTGTTTCTATCTGCAATATGCGATTGTGGATTAACGATTTCGAATATTTTCATGAAATTTAGCATAAATATGTATTTATTTGGACAGTAACAGACACATTCATTTTTAGCTAATTAGCTCTACTGGCCAAATGGCTTAGGGCATGTTTCTTGCTTTTTAATTTAGTAGTTTGGCTGTTACTTGTGATATGCAGGCTTCATAACCGCTGCTCCCAACTAAATTCCATTTTGTTTATTTCGCTCTTCGGGGCATAGTATTTTGTTAGATACTGGGACCATACGCCGCTGGACATGGGGGAGGAAAATATCTATGGTTAAACTTATGTACTATTAATTTTATGAATATTGAGTTCTGCTCAACCCGGGGCTAGAGCGCGTGAGCGGTAGCTAGCATATTTCACTACCGTTCATGATGTTACCTGTACGGAGGCTAAATAAAAATGTGAAATTGTACGCATCGATTTCTGCTTATATGCCGACTTTTGGTTTGTTCGTCGATTTGAAACTACTTCACATGTCACTCATTCATATTCATGAGTTATTACCAATTAAAATAGGGACAGTGTAGCTTTAAGCATGGGAATGCTCTACTAGGGCGTGGGAACATTTTTGGCGGTGCGACTGCACCGTCAGCGGTACAAGGGGGAATTTAATAGCATTCTAGGAATGTGACAAACATAACAGCACAACCAACACTATGCAACACTACGCTAGAAGAAGTAGTCTCTCATGCATGCCTTTAATTTGATGCCCAAAATAAGAAACAATGTTCAGAATAAAGGCAATTTATTATTTATTTAGGTCATACATACCTATTTTATCAAAATTGCACTAAGTCAACTATTTTTATGATCTGTTTAAAAGGTTATAACTCGAGTTATAATCGTGCTACAAGCAGACGTTATAATATTTATGTGTGGTATGCGTGTATTTATAATAGAAAGTGTATCATGTTACTAAAAATAAATGTCTGTGCTCTTAAGGGCATAATATACTATATAGAGTGGAGTCTTGGCGTGGAGTCTTGGTGTGGAGTCTTGGAGTTGAGTGGAGTGAATAACTGGAGTGACCTTGGAGTCACAATTTGGAGTGACCTTGGAGTCAAATTTGGAGTGAATATTTTGGAGTCAATTTTTTAGTCTAAACTTGAAGTCTTAATTTCTCTTACAATTAATAACTTTTTAGAAACTAATACATTTACATGGGTTACTTCATTTGCACATACACTTATTTATTTATTAAATAATTCTTTAAAATGCATGTGTCTATTAAGCTATCCAATTTCAACAACTAATTCCAAAACTGCAAAAAATCTAATTTTAACTTGGGCACTGTTACTACATGTTCTAAAATAATCCATGTTTGTGGAACTGTTAGGCTGAGAGATCTCTAAGTTCCCATCAACTTTAATGCTTTTTGTTTTCAGTCTCTGTGGTATGACTGACATATTGGACATATTGGAACCCTATATACCCCTGACACTGGATGTCAGTGTCCTGACCTAAGATTAGTTGGTCACTCGGGACTAGTTTATGTCAGGCCAAAGGGTCATAATGCTTCAATACTAGGGTTAATGTTTGGGTATCCAAGTTCGATTATGTTGTTTTTAGATGGTCTGTCCCTCACGTTAAGGTTAGCACATGTATCATGGGACAATGCAGCTGTACTGAGTATGTTAGGAACTGTGCACCTTGTGAGGGTCATTCAAAAATATTAAATTGATAATTATCCAAAATAGTCACTCCAAATCTGACTCCAAGGTCACTCCAATTATTCACTCAACTCCACTCCAAGACTCCACACCAAGACTCCACTCTGTATAATATACTATGCCTCGCTGAAGAGCTTGCTCCGAAAAAATATACGGAAGCTAATTCGGGTCATATGAGTTAGCTAAATTATATTTAAATATGAAATTGGTAATGAATATCAATCATCTGAAACATCACTGAATGTAAAATACAAACCATGGAAGTTACATTTACAGCACTTTCATTTCCCATCCATTCCAACACTTACAAAAAGCACCGCCCATCAGTGCCTTCAGCACTTTGATATACTACATCGTTCAAACGCTTTACTAAGAGAACGGACACGCTTTACAGCATAGGAAAGCTTTACAAAAGTGTTTGAATGCTCTGCTAGAACGTGGGAACATGTTATTCCAGAGAGTTCAAGCGCTAAATACTAAAGAAAATGAAAACATAAGTATCAGTGCGCGTGACGTTTCACTTGATTGTGTTAACAAATGCAATTAAATAGTGTACTTCAATCACAAAAGAAGAGTTCAAAAGAGTAGGAGAATTATTAGTATTGACTCTACTTCTTTCACTGTTAAAATACTAATGACTACATGTATTCTGTAGATAAATTTTAACATATAATTTCCGTATTCCTCACCATTCTTACAATGATTTTGTCTTCTCAAAACTGATTTTCTCTACTCGAATTTCTCTACTCGAAACTCGATTTTCTCTACTCGATACTCGATTTTCTCTACTCGAAACTCGACTTTCTCTACTCGAGACTCGATTTTCTCTACTCGAAACTCGAATTTCTCTACTCGATACTCGGCTTTCTCTACTCTAAACTCGAAGTTTGGCATATCTAAATCTTTGTAACAGTACGCTTTGCCATGCTCTAAATGGAGATAACCGTGCCCTAAGTGGATTTGATGTCACTGGCCACGCTGAGACATACCGAGGCATTGCATTTTATGAAGAAAAATAAAAAAGGAAAAAAACACCGATGCATTGCATCTGTACAATTGAGAGAATGTACTTACCGATAGCTGTTACAGTATCAGTGTTGGGAACGAAACAAAAAAATAGATATACAATTTTAAAAAAAATGAACATGTTATTTGTTGAAAACAAACATTTAAAGTTTTCCTGAAAAATTATCCCAGAGTATTGTAGTTATAGACTATAAAGTAGTACAATACTCTGTACTCTGGGATAATGTTACGCTCCCTAGCCAGCGGACGTATACATTTACCACTTCGTTCCAGAATATTACATAGTAATTTATAACCAATGCAAAGGAGAATAGGATAATGTTTGTTTTGAACAAATAACATGTTCATTTTTTTTAAATTGCATTGTCTTGGATATATGCCCTAAAACGCAAGAAATTGCATGTAGAAATAATAATAAAAAATTATCCGGAGTTTTGTGGGTGGGTGGGCGGGAGTGCATGCCACCAGACCACCACAGTACGGGATTGGCCTCAGTTAAATTTTCAGGGCTGGCTACGGGCCTGTCACACGTATTTTACACATGTGCAATGCAAAAATTCTAAATGCTAAATGCCACCCCTTCCACCCCCCCTCCCCCACCCCCACCCCCACACACACGCCTTTCCTCGCCCCTAAATTCATGAGTGCACATTAAACGGTTAACTTACAGAAATCATGGGGGAAAAGTAGAATGATTAAACTTACTGCAGATCTATTGTTTTATTCAAGCATTTATAACAATGTCCTTGATACTCAACTTGTAAATAATTCATTAATCATTGAAATTCAAAGGAATCAACGAACATTTGAAAGGGGGTCCAAAAGGGTTTTTGCGTGAAAACGTGAACGGGGTGTTTTTAAAAACGTGACACGTGAAACAAACAATATTTTTGCGTGATTGCGTGAAAATTATATCAGCGTGATCCGTGATTTTGGTCTTGGTAAGTGATATGGTGACGTGAAACGTGAATTTTTAGTCCTTTTCAGTCTTTTTAGTGTCCCTCCTCCTCCCCCGAGCCTCCCCCGAGAGCTGAACTTCCGTACTTGCGCGAACATCTGGCACGGGGAATCCCCGGGGACACTACACTCAGCCGAGTCGTGTATCAGATACAGTATAGGCAGTATAGACTGGTGGTATGCCGACAGTTGCCAGAATGCTGTTGTCAATTTGAAGGCCTCAGAATACATCTGACGGCTCAAGTTTGTGTGTGATTGTGTGTGGTTTTTTGTTGTTGTTTTTTTGTTGTTGTTGCAACCCACACATTGTACTAGAGAAGCTCGAGCCTATAGCGCTTCACGTCTGCTCATCCACATTTAACGTGAAATGTGAACGTTCTGCTGTTTTCACGTGAAGACGTGATCCTTGTTTTTATTTTACGTGATCACGTGAACCCCCCCCCCCCCCCCCCCCCCCCCCCCCACCCTTTGGGACCCACTTGAAACTAAACAACATCCGCGTACGTTCAATGTCAATTACACGTTATATATACGTCTAGTATACGTCATTATTTACGTCACGTGAAATCATACGTGTCCAATGCCAAAAAAAGAATACTTCGGGGATTTACTTCTATATAGAGAAACGTTTGAATTGAATAACAAACATAACTTAAAATAGATAATTAATATTTTACTATGAAAACAATTTTGTTCTGCTCGCGGTAAAGACGTTAACGTAACATTAGAGTTTGATGCGCGATAATTCAACATTGTGCTAATATATCCGATATCCTCAAAATGGGCGATCGCATTAAATTTTGGAACTCGGTATTTTCTACTGAAAGCTACTGAAAGCTTGCTTTTCTCCACTCGAAACTCGATATTCTCTACTCGAAACTCGAATTTCTCTACTCAAAACTCGATATTGTCTACTCGAAACTCAATATTTTCTACTCGAAACTCGATTTTCTCTACTCGATATTTTCTACTCGAAACTCGAATTTCTCTACTCGAAACTCGATTTTCTCTACTCGGAACTCGAATTTGTCTACTCGAAACTCGATTTTGTCTACTCAAAACTCGATATTTTCTACTCGAAACTCAATTTTCTCTACTCGAAACTCGAGACTCGAAGAAAAGAATACCTCACAAATATTTGTATAAATTTACCGATTTGCCTCCTAAACATACTCTTGATCTTTTTGATAAATTGATTTTGCCCATTCTTAACTATTCATCAGGAGATTGGGGATTTAATAAAGGGTTGTAAATAGAAAAGCTATTGTAAGCGATTATTAGGGGTTAAGACATCGGCTCAAAATAGTTTGATGTACGGAGACATAGGTAGTTGTAGCCTAGAGACTTATCGGTTATATAATATTATAAAGTATTGGTTGAAAATTGTTTCGAGCTAAGAAACAAGATATATTAATCACGTGTATAGAAGTCTTAAACTCAGTGCAGAGACAAATCCAAGAAAAATAAATTGGGTCTCTCAAGTAAAGTTACTATTTCTAAATTAGGGTTCTTAGAGGTCTCTTGCTCAAAGGGTGGGCGATATACAGTTATTCCTTAATCAGATGAAACTAAAAATTAAAGATGTATGGTTGCAAGATTTTAACGGTGGTTTACAAAACTCAAGCAGAGCTTTATTTTATAGAAATAATGTTGATTTTGGCTTTAATAAATACTTAGATGTAGTAGATATACGCAAATACAGAATGGCCCTGTCTCGCTTAAGAATTTCTTCGCATAGGCTGTCAGTAGATTCTGGAAGATTTCGAAAACTCATCTGTGTACCATTTAATGAACGAAAATGTACATTTTGTCAAGTCTTAGAAGACGAGTACCATTTTGTCATCGAATGTCAAGGTTATCAGGAGTTGCGTACTAAATATATCAAAAAGTATTATTGGGAACATCCTCCAAATTGTCCTACATTTTTGAAATTAATAAAAAGGAAAACACTTCTGAGATTAGAAATCTAGCAATCTATGTATACAAAGCATTTGAAAAACGATACACGATGCATAGAGTGTAAGTCTTTTATATGTTATGTAGTGAATACTACTCGATATTTATTATATGTTATACGTTAAACATATATGCCAGTCACTCCGTCTCTTCCTGGCACAAGTGCGTGTAACGTATATTTTCTTAAAATGATAGTGTAACTCAAACAATAACACAAATTTACCTTTCAGTAATATATAATGCCATTTGTAAGTGTAACTATGTACCTGAATATAAATCATGATATGTACTATTGTATGCCATCTTATCATGCCACAATTGTATCATAAATATAATCATTGATGCTATGCTCATGACTCTAGTTAGGGTTATTGCATATAAATAACGAATCTACTTCTTCTTCTTCTTCTTCTTCATGTCCGCTTGAGATCAGAGGGCTCTTACTTTCGGGAGTTAATAATACTATTTTTAAAGGGATTAGTTTGTGGCTGGGTTGCCCGGTCTCAAGATAGTTCATGTCTTCCTCTCTTCTCTAGTGTACCGGTTTATCTAATTTAAGAGTGACGCGTATTTGGGAAGCAGATTGTGACACTCGTGAAGTATCGACCTCTGGGTAGTGAATTTGGGGTTTTAGTTAGTCTGTTGGCCGGACTAATTTTATCTATCTGTTGTACGAGATAGTTGGGATCTAAAGGTTATGGGATCGATTCTTGTTGAATGCTACAAGCTGACATCACATAAATCGCTGATTTATAAACAACTGAAAAACATTGTCATTCATTCATCCTGTAATATTTGCACATACATTTAGTGTCATACACATATACATATATGAGGATGAATATAATATTTATTTGTCACATATGTGACTGGTATCAGACGGATAATTTTCATAGCGTATAATACACATTTATCCGTGTCTTACACTCCCTCTGACTTGGGAAGAGCCGTTTATTTGATTTTACACCAGTTTCCGTGAAACGGACGAATAGAGTCGACAACACTCATTTTTTCATAACAATATCTATAAATAATTCATGATAACCATACATAATATAATATATCCATAATTCACCTATAGATATCTTTAAATGGTGAATAAATAGCAAACGGCGCCTCATAATTCATCATAGATTCATTCATGACGATAGTATACTGAAATTGTTAAATAGATAAATTGCTCTACGAAACACAATATACAATGGTCAGGCTCAAAAAGCAATGTTAAAACCTAATAGGCATCTATACAAATGTACCGATACCACTATTTAGCACAAACTTGACTTGTTTTAAAAGCATATTGAACTGATTTTTAATTATGGCTCTGAAGTTTGAGGATTTGTTACAGCATAATATATAGAACATAGTTTTGTGTTAAAGGTAAATCGATTAACATGAAACAGTTTTATTTAAGTTAAATAACGAAGAAAGAAGTCTTGTAGTTAACCGATATATTAAAAAAAATCATAATGGAAAATGATTAACGTAAATGAAAATAAGTTTATAAAACAACTCGATGATGTATCCTAATAAAAATATTTGGATAACTTTGTTAAAACACATTTCAGAATCGCTGGATTTTAATATTGCATTAAGGAGTTTGCAGTAACGCGAAGTTAAAATAAAATACTTGTATGAAAACATGTTGTTACATTAATTATAATAATTTCTTTGCTGGAAATCAGAAGCTATAACATATACATGTTAACATATATATGTATGTCAACATGCGATTTTCGCGGGCTAATGCTACCACAAAACATTGGGGGGTATTATATTGGAAGTGAGCACGGAAAATAATGACAACCTGCTGATAATAAATATCAACAACGTGTGATCAACATACAATATAACCATTCTGTAGTACATTATAAGCAAATCAGGATATCAACTCCTGATCTAAATAATATCTGCAACATCGGTACGTACTGAATCACAAAAAAAATCAAACGAGCAAATTAAAGCCAGGGTTACAGACTCGGAACGGCCAATAGGCAATACGGCCTTATGGTTAGCTTAAATCGATGTTATGTGTTCACAACCTCTCCATGTTTCTGTATTCAGCGCCCAAATTGACAAGTCAGACAATGTTAACAGAAGTATATGAGGAAATCTCTAACAATAACGTCAACATCCAGAAGAATTAAAATCACGATACTCTTAAATGTTGTTGTAAAATATATATATAACAATAAGTGTTGCTAAAACGTCGGAGTATGTATCCAGAATTGTACTGAACAACAACAGCAGTTGCAGCCAAAGAGAAACCCAACCAACCCAATCTCCATAAAATGAAGTCTATGGTATTCCTAGTAAGATCTTTTCAATATACGTCAGTCAGTATTTTACTAGAGAGATAGATGGCGATATTCAGTTATCACGACGTTATCTAAAATCATTAAGGCGACATTTAATACTAACATGTCCTAATATAGGGCCTAAGGACGATTAGTTTAACCTAATTGGGTCACCCTGGATAAATAAAAACTTTCATTCATTCAATAAATGTTCATTCAAGCATCGCCAAAGATAAGAAAATCAATTAATTGCATATCCCAAATTCGGAGGAACTGTGATTTACTGTGGATGACGTTTCGCCAAAAGCATTCATTTAAATAATGCTAAAACAACACGACTGCAAGGAGTCTATTTGCTGACGTCCACAACTGCGTAAAAAAAAGTATGTGGTCTCGGAGACCTGATAGCGATGTTTCCATATCGGATCAGAAAAAAGTATATAGTATACATTTTAAACAGTAATTCAAGATGAATACTGATCGTAGTTCTTTCTCACTTGACCAGATATTAAGGCAACACATTTCTGGGACATAATTCAATTCTTTCTTCGTGTGATGATGAATGTGTTTTGTTCTTAAATTAAACTTGTTTTTTTGGGATAGGAAAAAATGTCAATGAACACATCTTGGGATGTTTGTTCGCAGTATAATATCAACGTGATAAATTGTTTGGGGAAAACCACGTTTTCAATTGAATTTCTTTGATGATACGGTTATATCTTTCGACGCTTGGTGTTTTCCTTAAAGACGCCACAGGCTGTCGCATCTATACATCATGATATGGGATGATCATCTTTGGTATGTCCATAATCATTTTTGAGTAAAACCTTTACCACAGCTTTGTTCGTTACGATGGAGTTATGCAATTCCAAAAATACATATAATCAACAATAACAAATAAATTAAGGAACTCTCCGAATCCTAAACGCAAATCGACTCACGTGTCCAAAGTCGTTTAAAGTAGTTCTCCTTTCACAAGATCTAATGATTTACTGTACAATCCGGCAGATTTGGATTATAATTGTATATTTATTATTACAGCTTGAATCACTTTGATTATGATGACATGACGAGTTCTGCGCACAAATAAACTATTTTAAAATATTAAAATACCCACATCTATTAATGATCACAGTTATTTACAAACATCAGTGTTCGCAAGACAACCGCAAATTACACGTATGTTATGAGATGTTCTGGGTACGCCTGTGTGTCATTGCATATTATATACATAACAGGACTAGCCATATTGTCCACAACCGAATCAAACAGAATATGTGGTTGGGCTGGATTCTTTGGAGGTGGTGTACGTCCTCCGTTCCCAAGTGTGAAGTCGCCGGTAAGAACAAGAGTACGGTACATTCTCTTGTGTCCGGAGGCGTCTGGGCTGGCATATCCGCCATCTGAATAACTGGCATTGGTGGCGAAATATACCCCTTGGATACCACCTTGAATGATATAAGAATACATTATGCATATTATTATTCTGTGTTATATAGTATTATCTTTAACAATAATGAGGACAAGTAGTAGTTATAAGGAAAATGTGCTTATACAAAAATATACAATACAAAGTTCATATTCAAATCTCTAGCGGTTTTTTTAAGCTTGTGCATTTGCTATTTATGTAAATTCTTTGATAAACCGGTAATCTGTGTTTTAATATTTATAAGCTTAAGCGCTTAATGTGCGATTCATTTTGTAACAGAATTAAAACGAGATTTATTTAGAAACAAATATGTTAAATACCTTAAACTGTTACAGGACTATAGTTTATTCAAATGAGTATTATAGTTTCATCTCTCCAAAGATAAAAGTTAAATGTTTTAAAGAAATATTATTTTATTGTTCAAAACCATTATATTCTGTTTTAAATAACTTTGAATTTGCTAGTGTTAAAGGGACTCTCTGCATTCTTGAAGTAGTATAACACATGTCAGTTGCTCCCGGATGTATGTATGTATGGACGTGTGTGTGCCGTCTGTATAAGACTAGGGAGTGAGGACGGAAATGGGGTTCAAATACGTTTCTAGTGTGGACGGGGACGGTTTAGAATGGGGTACGTTTAATTGATAATTGAGTCTTCAATGGCTTGTGGGTCTTTGGTTAAAATGCCTCTACTGGTTAAACTGTAATAACTCGAAAACGAACTTGGACAGACGGATAAATAAGGGAATCATTGAAAGTTATAAAATAGGTAAATACAGTGTTAATTAACTGTATGGATTTATAGTTAGATATCAACGGTTTTCACTGCCATCATCATTGTGGTTGTAAAACAATTAAGAAATAGTATTCACAATTCAAATTCTAAAATAGCTACGGCATATCAAGTAAATGATCATCGTGGCAATCAACTAAGATAAACATTTGGCTATATATCGTATAGTTGTAAGATAAACAGTCAAGTGACCATCGTGGCAATCAACTAAGTTAAACATTTAGTCCAGCCGTATGGTGACTATTACGCAGTGTCACTAGTTTATACCAGTTAATGGTATGTCTATCATAGTTCAACATTCCATGACATGAAAATAACCATGAATTGCCATCTATATTGTTATCATATACATCATATATAATTCGCGATCATAGTTTCCACCACATTCACAAACAGCTGTGCTCAGCATTTCATCTTAAATGCATTTGCATCTTCCGTAACGTCCTTTGTTAGACTTGCTTTCACACTTACGAAGCTCTTGACAGGAGTATTATGATCCTTGCGTTAGTGTTGTACAAAATGATTCCTACATGGGTGACAGTCCTTTGATCCAACCTCGCCCCCGTTTGGTTACCGGGTATAGAAAAAGACCAATGCAAATTGCCCTTGATAAAAAGGGTCCTCCCAAACTCTCCACCATATATTTTATGTTCAATTTGTCATTTTTGTCATGCTCAGTAAAGGCCTTAATCGTGACCCTGAGTATGTAAACGTAGGAATTTGGCTCTTTTGTAAATGGAGTGTTTACAACAGAATTTGCATTAACTCTGCAGTTCTGCAGGTTAGAATATTCTAGGCCCATTATCCATACTTCATGTCGATGTCAATGGAGGATGAGCATATCATGTTCATTCCTGTCTGGCGCTATGTAGCATTCCTTGCATATGCGCCGTAAAACCCATTTCAACTAATCCAACCCCTATCATTTGGACAAGGTATTTTAGGTGCCGGATTCAGTGCCTGTCACCAGCAGTGTCCAGCTTTGGTAAGCAAATCATTGTGTATATTGCAGAACGGCATGTTGTTGATATTACTTGCTTCTGCTCAGCAAGATAACCAAATAGCTATGATTTGTTCTCATCAACCCTGAGAGTAGGAAGCTTCACAACTGCCTAAAATCATTGTATCCGTCTATCAGGAAAGTATTCATTTGGAAGCAAGGCTTACCTACTAAGTAGTCTCGAAACAGTTTGCTCAGTCCAGCTAAGCATGTTAGATACTGAAGTTTTGATACTAGATGGTGCGGCAGTTATTAACATGTTGAAGCATAATGCTTGCAAGAGTATGCACAGAAAATCGTTATGCCATATGTTGAAAACCGTATTCCCAAAGTATGCAGATTAGACACTGTTTGGGAAAAACATAGTTTTCCAAACTGGAATGAGTTGGTGATTGCTTTAGCCAATATCAACTGTACGAACCATAACTTCGTTGTAGCCATAGTTGGCAGCATCTGAAGCTAGAAGTGATTAAACAGAGAAAGGATGCTTGTGTCATCTATCAGTTTGCTACCCAACACAGAACAACATTTTGTTGATATTACTTTGCTTATTCTCAGCAAGATAACCCAATATTCCTGTTCTCATCAACCCTGAGAGAAGGAAGCTTCACAGTTGCCTATAATTATTGAATCCGGCTGTCAGGACATCCCAAACAGTGTCAAATCTGCATACATTGGGAACTTGGCGTTCAGCATACGGTGTAAAGATGTTCTGTGCATTATTCTGTAAAGTCTTTCAATACATGTTATTAATAACTGCCGCACCATCCAGTATCAAAACGTCAGTATCTGTAATGCTTCGTTGAACTGAGCAAACTGTTTCGAGAGTACTTACTTGTTGTTAATAAATATTGATAAAGGTGATCCTTTGAGAGCAACAAACACAATTCAGAGAATAAAGCAGCAGACTCGGTTTTATTGAGTCTGTTCATGAGAAGTAATGAAAGAAGCAACACTTCTCACGCCCCCTAGCACCGGCTTAAGCGGTATTCAACTTTAAAGCCACCTATATTGGGCTTATTAAGCCTTGCTTCCAAAACATAGTTTTCCAAACTGGGAATGAGTTGGTGGGAATATATTGTTTTCAAAGGAGAAGAAATCATCCAAATCACCCTTTCGGACATGGCAAGAAACATGCAGTTGCGCAATGAGTGAGCAATTTTGTTTTAGAGAAACAGTGTGTTTTGATGCTGTTCTAATTGGGGGTCTACAGAACAGAGGAAACTTGTTTAACAAACTCATTGTATTGTTCCTTGCCTAGCCTATCAAATGTCACACTGTTTCTGTCACCTGGTCATCAATAACGTCACGAGAGTCTAACACAAGATGTTCAATGCTCTCTTTAAATCGATTCCCTGTGTTGTTGAAAGTACTGTGTAGTCATTCATTTGCTTACTGAACATCGTGTGCACGACTTTAACTTGTTCATCGTGACGAAATATATTCCCTTACTTTGGCCGCCTTTTACAAGTTCTTGAGGTGATTCTAATGTATTAACCTCACTAGTAATTTCTGGCACTGACACCATCCGTCGTAAAATCTGTGAAGAGTTTTCAGTCAGAATATTTATTATAGTCTGAGGAACTCATGTTTTTAAGTCTGGTGATGTTGTTAAAATTAAGCATAATGATTGATTTCACTGTCTTTTGGCATGTTAGTTTTTTTTTAATGGTGTTTAACGTCATTTTTAGCACATTTAAAGTCATATATGACAAATCACCCCATTTTTCTTAGGTAAAACCAGTACTGTATACCTCCAGCCATCAATACTAATCGTCACTTTCTCACTTGAAAAGTTAAGCTCCCAGTGGGATTCGAACACGCAACGATGAGAAGCGAGACATTTTTAGACACAGCATCGTTACTATCCCGGCCACGGAGGACCTGTTAGTATTTACAATATGTATTTATGTGTTTTAGCCAATGGATTTATAGTCTATTCTACAATCATCTATAAACTCCACTGAAAAAAGGGAACTTATAGCATTATAGATATAAAAGATTGAAGAGCTAATACAAGTGTTACACATGGATTATTCAAGTTTGTAATATATTAGTATTTTGCTCCGACGTTCTCCAACTCACACTCCTCTACAAAGTGGTCCATGACTTGATAGTCATCCTCCTGCTCTGAGTACCCGACTCCCTCTTCCACACGTACAAGAGCACTACATTCTAACAAGTTCCAACACCTTTCTGCTAAGACGGACACTTACAAGTTTAGTTTCTTTCCGAGAACTGTTCCTGCCTGGAACATTCTCCCAGCTGCTGCAGCCCCTCCTTAGTACACTTCAAGAGGGAGCTTTATCTGTCAAAGTTTGACAATCATTTCTGCTCTCAGCCCGTAAACCAGGATCCTAACTAAACCTACTATGAGACAAGTGACGATGTGAAGCCACGGTACCGCCACGGAAGCTGGATTGGCTCATATCAGATGGATCTATATAGGTTTAGACAACTTATCTGATTTCTTTGTTTAATTAGTCTAAATATTCTTATTTGTACATTTATTGATCCGTATATCAAAATTTATATCGCGTATTCTCTTTATACTTAAGTTCACTTCTTCCTATACTAGCTTCTCTTAATTCTTTACTTTATCTTGTGCTCCCATTCAAAACCGCGAAGCACAAGTCTACTTCCGTTGAATGATTGTCAAACTTTGACAGATAAACGTACCGTATAGATGTAGATGACAAACATTCATGTTGTCTACTTTGTGGTAATGGCACAATTGTACAAAAGGGCAACTCCGCATACACAAAAACGTGTTTGATGGATATCTTACTTACATTTCATGATCATATTAATATGTCAGTGAGATCTAAATAAGGGAAAAACTATGCATGTATGCACCAAAAGTAAAATTATAAATGTTAGTCTAAATAATGGCGGGCATCTTATATTTGGTGGCCATTTTGAAAATTTCAAAATGGGTCCACTTCTTAAAATGATCAGTATGGCTTTCCCTACAAATGTGCAAAGTTTGATGCTTTTACCACGAACCCCACATTTGTTTCACCATTCGGCTGGACCATCTTGGCAATCCACTAAGATAAACATTAGGCTATATATCGTATAGCTAAATGATAAACAGTCAAGTGACCATCGTGGCAATGGACTAAGATAAACATTAGGCTATATATCGTATAGATAAATCATAAAAAGTCAAGTGACCATCGTGGCAATCAACTAATATAAACATTAGGCTATATATCGTATAGTTGTAAGATAAAATGTCAAGTGACCATCGTGGCAATCAACTAAAATAAACATTGGGCTATATATCGTATAGTTATAAGATAAAACGTCAAGTGGCAATCTAAAGCGATACCCATTATATAGGTGTACAGCTGATAACAAGGTAAGTGATCAGCGTGGCAATCAGCTAACATACCCTTCACCTATCAATAACAATAACACGTATATTAAGTCATATTTCATTTTGAAGCCTCATTTATAGGTTTAACCTGCAGCTTCATCTGGCCGATTGAAAGGTCATGCTTTAAGAGTTAAGATCAGCGACCAGAAAGGAAGGTTATATTGTTGTTAATAGACAGTTTACGTTGTAGTTTATTTAAAGTAAAATATGCTCTCTTTGTGTTGTTGGGAACATCACTGTAGTTAAAGAAGAATGCTTTTTTTTCGAGAAAAAAAGATCCAAGTTCGAGTCCTGGTGGGGAAGCTGGCACACTTACTGGGCTGTACAAACATTGTTTAAAACATAATTATACTGGTGTTAGAAAAATACTATTTCACATTTATATGTATATTGTTACCCTTATTGTGAAATATCAAAAACGTGTGTTGCTGTATATAATACATCCAAACTGGCGTTGATAAATCAGACAAAACCAAAAGAGGATAAACACACCCGATCACATAAGTAGGTTGACCATTAACGGCAAACACAGATGTTGTCATCTCCCCAATTTTGGAGATGTGTCACTTGATTGATCAATGCTTGGTCAAATTCTTATTAATATGTCATGTTAAAAATTGATAATATCATCCTTTCACTTTCCTTCAAACAAGTCCATACTCCCCATGGTATAATACATATATTATAGCCTTTCTTGTTAAATGAACATGTGGTTTTGATTTTTCTAAATACAACAAGTAGTTTGTTTTGCAAGTGGATCGATAGATAGTGAGGGATTTTTCAATACTTCGATTAGCATTGAATAAAGGATTTATACTTCTGAAAACGTACCTGCACAGAAGCTTCGGTTGAAGCCAAGTGCGTTTATACTTGGAATGGTTGCCGGAGCTGTTCCATGCCACAGTATTCGTTCGTTGTCTTTACGGTGTGCGTTGTCTACCATCATTTGCTTTCTCTTAGCAACATATTGTGTGTAAAGCGTTACGTTCTGAACCCTTTCAATCTGTTTGGAATATGCTTGATGATTTTTAACTATGTGATTGTCAAATAAAGAGTTCTAACTAAATTTGGCAATCTAACTGAATTTTACGTTTTAATTATATCGAAATATTACTGTCTTAGAGAGCTCCTTTAGACAACGAAGTGTTTGCTCAAATTGAAGTAAGTTCTAAATGTAAACGTGTATATCGTTTACAGCATAACTTTATCTAGTACCTTGATTGTTTCAATTTTCTAAATAAGTTTTGCTTTTAACTATATACGCGGAAAACTGAAACTCAACTTAAGTTTTCTAAATAAGTTACGCTGTGAACGATATACACGTTCAGTGAATTTTCAGTCAATAAGTATACTTCAGTATATCTATTATCTCAAATTAGTGGCAACGCAAATAAATAATTATTCAGTAAAACCTATTTTTCATACAAAACACGCATCACCATATATATTTACTATCGATAAACGACAACTTAAATAAAGAATATAAAGCGCATCTCTAAAAAGATCTGCCTATTGCATATTGTCAGATAGAAATAAATGCTATACCAAAGTTGCGTATTTTCAATAAAACATTTCATGACGCCAATCATTTAATTTATTAAAATCACTACACCTGTATAATCTGTGGTTGTCGTCCTAGCGTCTTTGTGAATTCTGCAACGACGTTGTTGTACTCTTGTGATCCTACTGTAAGCTTAACAAGTTTCAGGTTTTGGCCCGCCATCTTACCCCATACTTTAGGAATGTCCGTACCAGCATCTGAAAATTAACATTAAATCATTATGATATTGTAACAGAGTTCATTTAAAACTTGAACGCCATTTTAAATAAGTGTTTTCTTTGGATGCTTCATGTGGTCATGGGTTTTCATATATATATCGACTTTAGGTTGTTGGTATCACTATGGGTACGAACTGTGCACCTCTTGTCGCAGATTTGTTCTTGTATTGCCATGAAAGATATTTCATGCTAAGTGTTTCATCCGATACTCAGGATTTAAAGCATTTAATGACACCTTTCTTTTCTACTATGGTAATCCTAAGGAAATTCAACTCAATAAAGCTAACATTTCTGAAACTGTCGCTTCTCTTCTTGATTTAAATCTCTCTATTGAAAATGGCGTAATAATTAGTAAAATATATGACAAGAGCGATAATTTTAATTTTGATATTGTTAATTGTCCCCACTTACATGGGGATGTTACCCGAGCTACTTCTTATGGGGTCTATGCTTCTCAACGTATTCGTTTTTCTAGATCTGTAGTCGTTGTGAGCACTTTAATGTTCGTAATATTGTATAACTAAAATATTACTCCAACAATATGTATATATATGATAATTTATGTGTTTTACTCACATTTCCTATTAATGCTGCCTTGTTTGTTAGAGAATATAACCTGGCGGGGATGTTTATTTACACTGCCCCATTTTATTGGGATGACAATAGTGTAAGAGTGAGGAATGGTGCGCCCTAGAACCTGGTTTAAACCCCCAGTGGTCTTTTTTTTTGCCACTGACCGTTCCATGGCGATAGCCCTATTTCAACCATTGTATGTTTGTGATGTAATGTCTTGCCTTTTATTCATTTTTGTAGTTGTTTGTTTCCGTGCGTGTTTGTGTTGACTGTGGTCCTTGAATGCTGCATTTCCAGTTCGACTTTTATATACGATATATTTAATAGGAGGGAGGATCAAAAAGTAACCGAAATATTTTCTGAGACATAGAAAGCAATACTTGATCCCAGTGAACATTGTTTCTAGAGATTCGACATGTATATTGCGTAAGTTTAGACAATTTCATTTAAAAATATTGAGAAACAAAATGTTTATGACGTTTAAACATAACGTGGTATGATTACGCGGAGCACTTTATACGGCGTCGTGTTGACGTCTTCAATTTTAAGTAAGCTTTAACTGGTCTCACCATAAATTAATATCAGTTAAGTTTCTTAAACCTTCTCAAAATAATTCCCTGTGTAATATATACATTTCACCCATCTATGAATCCATGAATAAAACGATTAAGCACAATCTTCCGCTTGAATAGTCTTAAGAATGTTCTGAAATTGTTCTGGCAAAATGTCAGTCGTACCACGGAGTTTTTCTTCTCCGTGGCATAACCCTTTTCGTGCCACAAATCTAAAAGAAGTCACAATCGTAAAGCTTTATAATAAATACTATATAATGATGTGTGATCAGTACGTCAAAGGATAAGTTGACTGTGAT
Organism: Cyrtodaria siliqua; assembly: GCA_037043455.1. Lineage (NCBI taxonomy): Eukaryota > Metazoa > Mollusca > Bivalvia > Adapedonta > Hiatellidae > Cyrtodaria > Cyrtodaria siliqua. The sequence continues at coordinate 184,730 of JAWPHD010002032.1, read as the reverse complement.
CCAACAAGTTCCACAATCCTAAAACTTTGCATGACCATATACTTCCTTTGTTCTGACGACGAAACTTGTTGATTTTGAAGTCAAAAATAAAGATTACCGTGTTCTGGTTATTAACTACTGAACCCCATTCGCAACATCTCGTACACTTCTTCGAAGCATTACTCGAATGTATATCGAAAGTCACCATATTGGTTACGCCATACTAGCATGACGCGCGAATGGGGTTCAGTAGTTAATAACCAGAAAACGGTAATCTTTATTAGTTAAGTTTCTTAAACCTTCTCAAAATAATTCCCTGTGTAATATATACATTTCACCCATCTATGAATCCATGAATAAAACGATTAAGCACCAACTTCAGTGCATTATTTTCTGTGACGTCAAGTTATTGAACATATCGAAGCGTCGATATACACACGAGGCGTAATCGGAAAGAATGTCGTGATTGGTCGAGATTTCATGATTGTACTGGACCTACAATAATGTACTTGGTCTATGGACCACTATTATTGTTTGGGTCAATATGTCTAATGTTAATGTGACCCGATCACGAAAAACTGCAGGAAATCTAAAAGTAAAAGTATTTATTTACAAACTTGAAACTTTACAAAAATAGTTTCCTTGCTAAACCATCAATAGTAGGTATAAAAGTCGAATAAGAATTGTAGCATTCACAGACCACAGTCAACCATGTAGCATTTACAGACCACAGTTAACCATGTAGCATTCACAGACCACAGTCAACCATGTAGCATTCACAGACCACAGCAACCAAAAACATGTATACATAACAAACAACAATAAAAAAAGAAAAATAGAGGCAATGTATGCGACATAACAAACATAAACATGCTGGCACTAGGGGTACCGCCAGGAACGGTCATACTGCTTGTTAGTTCAAATTCAAGTACTACCATCTTCGGGATGGCTCAAATTTATGTACTACTGGCATTTTAAATATTGAGTTCTGCTCAACCCTGGACTAGAGGGCGTGAACGGTAGCAATCATTTTTCATTAGCGTTCATGAACAGTCTCAATCAAACCGAGACAGAAATATTTTTTTTGTATTTATCGTGTTCGGCGATTTCCAAATTTCTCCTTTCATACTTTTTTTTTACTAAAATCTCAAAATTCACACATTTATACTCCCCTTGGTCAGATAACAACCCGCCAGATAAAAACGCAGATACAATTAACCTGTTCAGGTTGGGGTCAGAATGTCACATGTCAAGGCTATAGTTATCCGACCATGAAACAATGCAATGAGAACTCATCAAATACGTAAACTAAAATCTTGAAACATTACATCAATACTTCTTTTGGTCGGAAGACTACTTCTATCGATGTTTGAGTCACTATGTCTTAGGTCAAGGTTAACGTGACCCGAGCATAAAAAAATGCTTTCGCGCAATAACTCTGAAAGTTTTTTACCTACAACCCTGAAACAAGTATTTAACCTACAACCTTGAAACGGTATCCAAATAGTTCCATTGGTAAGAAAATGTTTTTTGGGTCAATAGGACAAAGATCAATGTCATCGTGACCAGATCATGAAAAATGATTTCATGCGATAGCACATCAATTACAGTGCCTACAATATTCAAACTTTATACAAATGTTCCTCTGGGCCAGACGATATCGAAGAATATTTGGGAGAGAAATGTTGGCTACTTTACTGGTTCCGATACATTTATGGGAGTGTATCCTTTTCTGACGATTTCCGGATTAATTTTGTAAATTTATCGGGACACCTGTCAGACCCTTTAACTTTCGAAGTTTACAGATCACATCTCCATAGCAGCAAGGCATCAAGGATGTGATATTTCAAGTCGCAGAAATATTTTAGGGTGATATTATACTTCTCTACTAGGTTTTCGTTGCCGCGATGTCGCTATGAGAAAGATCTATTAAAGTAGTTTTTGATTAAAAAACTGTTAAAAAGGTTTAATTTCGATCATTGAAGTACTTAACATTGTCACACGCTCTGGCAAAACTGATGAGCTGGGAGACATCAACCCCATTTAAGGCAGCAAGAGGTATATTTTCATTTAAATGTGGATAGTTAAGTAGTATTACAAGCTTGTAGAATTGTTCGATTTATTAACGTGCGCTCTGGTTATATATATGAGCAAAGAAAGGATATCAATATTGAGTATGTCATCTAGATACCGACAAACTCAACATAAACAAACTCATCATAAACTATTTGGTCATAACAGAATAAAAACAAATCTGCGACAAGTGGAGCACCACATAGGAATCCCAACAATCTGCGCGGTAAACCGTTTTACCGTTGTTGGATAGACAACTGCTACGGCTTTGTGGGTCAATCGATTGAAGGCCATACTTGTTTAAAGTATGTCTGAATATGTCATCAATGTATTCAACTTGTTCATGTAAATACTATTTACCTGATGCAATATCTTTCCTTAGCACAGGAAACTGTGTTTGTGGTTGCTTTATGTCAAATTCTTGCTTGCTTGCAAAATTGATTTCGAAAACTCTACCGGATTTATCCCTGATCCTCACAGTTGTATCATTCCTTTTGAATGCTGTTTCGATTGCAAGATTGTCGTTGTCGGGAAATGGGATTTCCTTCTGGTTCTTGACATAGACCCATGTGACAATATTCTTCATTAACTGGGCATGTCGTCTTTCATATATAGATTTCTCTTGGACCCTAATGGCAACGGTTACCATGTCATTAACAGGCATGATGTTTTGAAGGAGGCCTTGCAACTTAATTATTCCCATGTCGGGGTCGATTTCAACATGCACGTGCTTGTCCTTTGCTTTCTTTTTTATTTCCTCGATCTGAAATGGTATTAGGAAAGTTTTTAGATACATCTGAAACACAATGCTATAATTTGGATGCTTCGATATTTTTCGAGTTTTATATCTTTAACTGACAATATCATGATATACATTATATAAATATTGTATCCCAGCAAGGGTGACAATGGATATTGTCAACCTTCGGAAAAATAATGTCAACCAAGGTATTTTTCCGAAGGTCCACTGTCACCCTCACTAGGATGCAATATAAAAATGTTTTGATTAAAATTTAAATATATGAGTCAGAAACAATCCAAATAAAAAATAATGATGTTTTTTTAATTTATATTTTTATACCAGTGTTGATTTAAAGAAATATAAAAAGATCGGACAGGGAAAGTAGATTCAAGGAGGACAGTCAAACACAAATCACAGAAACAAACACGAAAACGGCAAAGGCAATAATAAATGCAAACGACTTCACAAACACAAAAAGGTTTGACAATAGGGCTACCGCCTTGGAACAGTCAGTGGCAAAGTAGGTCACTAGGGGGTTTAACCGGTTCTAGGGTGCACCAAACCAAACCTCACACTTACCCTACTGTCATCCGATTAAAACAGGACAATGTAAATAAAGATCGGACAGGGAAAGTAGATTCAAGGAGGACAGTCAACCACAAATCACAGAAACAAACACGAAAACGGCAAAGATAATAATAAATGCAAACGACTTCACAAACACAAAAGGTTTGACAATAGGGCTACCGCCTTGGAACAGTCAGTGGCAAAGTAGGTCACTAGGGGTTTAACCGGTTCTAGGGTGCACCAAACCTCACACTTACCCTACTGTCATCCCATTAAAACAGGACAATGTAAATAAAGAAATCCCCGCCATGATATAGTCTCTTACCAACAAGGCAGCATCAATAGGCAAGATAAGTAAAACACAAATATGCTCGAGTAAATATAATACAAAAAAGCAATAGCCTAGAAAGCCACAATGAAGGTACTCAATGACTTCAGAGCAACAAGAGAATAAACCATTAAGAGCACGACAAGAAATATCATAGACAAACATCAAACGCCACCGTCCCAATGGGCTTTAGGTAGGCGTCATCATAGGGTCCACAGCCTGTCCGTTCATCGTACAATTAAAGAGGAAAGCATTGTGGCGAACTATAAAAGGGTCCACCACCAAGCATGCAGTACGTTGCAAAATGATGGAGTCATAACCTCTTTTGATAAACTTTTTAACAAGTTTAACAAAGATAGTATGAAAGTGATAAGTAACATAAAACAAGATTAATATATTTTACTCTTCTTTTAACAATGTAAACAACATCATTGACATGGATATTTAAGTAAAATAATAGTTTAGTCCATTGACATAGAAATTGTCGATAATCTGCTCGCCATATTTGTTTATTGTCATTTGGTAAACCAAGCGTCTTTCGATTGACATATAACTTCATCTGTATTGTAATAAGCGTCCACCGATTTCCAACTGCGCAAAGCGTGTCGTAATTGGAAAAAACCAAAACCTATATGTATACTTCACGTGACGTCAAAATCGTGTGATAATTAAAATTGTTTACCGGTGAACATTGCTTCACGCTACAATCGTGTGATAATTAAAATTGTTTACCGGTGAACATTGCTTCACGCTAAGGGTATGGGCAATTTATACAAGAGTGTAAACGTGAGTTATAATAATATGGAATGAAATAAAAATTGTGTCACTAAACTCACCTGTTTTTGTTGTAAGGCATGCACTCCATGATCCTGAATTTCTTTAGTGTGCCATTCCGATTTAACCGTTGTCTCAAACTGTTTGATTGCCTTATCGATATGTTCTGGAATATCTGTGAAAATGGTCACTCTGCATGTGTCTGCCCCGTCTTGTGTTCTGGTTGAACTGTACTGACTGTTTCTAGATGCACGCGATTCTAAAACGTGTTGATCTCCTGACTGACCTCTTCCACCTGTGCCTGTGTTATTTAGATAAAAACTATATTCCACATAGTATTCTGAATGAATATTTTATGTCATTTATTTGCAAGGATAGCAATATTGAATATACTTTAATAAACCATAATAGTATTACCTCTGAAAGAAATGCAGAACAAGTGCAACAAATCTAAATTTTAGATCAGGAAATAGGTTATATTATATGTCTATATGTCTATAAGTACACTCACTGTTATTTAAAAAATGGATAAATTGAAAATGTTTTGCGTTCGAAATTGTAATTCAACTTAAAACGATTGCAAAACAAAACAAAACTCTATTCTAGATATAAAGTATGTATCCGTGTGATTGTTGTTTGTTTTAAAATGCGTATTGTTTGGTTGACCGCGCTCTGTGAATGATACATTTCCTGTTCGAGTTGTCTTAACTCCTTATATTTCATAACTGTACCTTCCACAGATGCTCTAATTCCATCGATGAACGGGGATATCATTGCTTTCTTAAATACAACTATCCGTATTTCCTGCACATTTTTCGGTTTATGTTTCAAATACTCCACCATAGCTGCGACCATTACCTCTGCAATGTCTCCCGGTTTACAGCCAACACCTTCAAATTCATATTAAAACACAGTCAGCATATATAAAAGTCTCAAGTCCAAAATTGCATGATTTCAATCTTGTTCTTGTGGCCAATATATTCTACAGTTATGACTATTAAAACAACGCGTTTTGGCTCATACATCAATGTTGCCTGGGCAACGATATTTTGACAGCTGACTTATCCATGTTCTCATACCTCGGAATGTAATTAGCAATACATTAACATCACATATCCCAACGTTTGTTTAAAATCCATATGTTTGTTAAAAGTTATTTAAACTTTCTCCTTAGTGTTTGACCATCCATCATAGTGACAATCTCTTCAAATCAGTTTACTATTGAATTTATTAAACGAGTTGGATAAAATTATATGATGCAAGGCCGTTTAATAAGTTCAATATTAAATAGTCACGAATATGGGATTTTTTTATCACATAAATCCAAAAATGCCTCATAAGGAAAATGCATTATTGTAAGTGCCGATATAACGTTGTCGTATGATGACGTCGTATGTTTGTATGATGACGTTGTATGTTTGTATGATACCGTTGTATGTTTGTATGATAACGTCGTATGTTTGTATGATGACGTCGTATGTTTGTATGATAACGTTGTATGTTTGTATGATGACGTCTGTGTTTGTATGATGACATTGTATGTTTGTATGATGACATTGTATGTTTGTATGATAACGTTGTATGTTTGTATGATGACGTCTGTGTTTGTATGATGACATTGTGTGTTTGTATGATGACATTGTATGTTTGTATGATAACATTGTATGTGTGTATGATAACGTTGTATGTTTGTATGATGACGTCGTATGTTTGTATGATGCCGTTGTATGTTTGTATGATGACGTCTATGTTTGTATGATGACGTTCTATGTTTGTATGATGACGTCTATGTTTGTATGATGACGTTGTATGTTTGTATGATGCCGTTGTATGTTTGTATGATGCCGTTGTATGTTTGTATGATAACATTGTATGTTTGTATGATGACGTCGTATGTTTGTATGTTGCCGTTGTATGTTTGTATGATGCCGTTGTATGTTTGTATGATGCCGTGCCGTTGTATGTTTGTATGACGACGTCGTATGTTTGTATGATGACGTCGTATGTTTGTATGATGCCGTTGTATGTTTGTATGATGCCGTCGTATGTTTGTATGACGACGTCGTATGTTTGTATGATGACGTCGTATGTTTGTATGATGCCGTCGTATGTTTGTATGATGACGTTGTATGTTTGTATGATGACGTCGTATGTTTGTATGATGCCGTTGTATGTTTGTATGATGACGTTGTATGTTTGTATGATGACGTCGTACGTTTTTATGATGCCGTCGTATGTTTGTATTATGCCGTTGTATGTTGTATGATGCCGTTGTATGTTTGTATGATGCCGTTGTATGTTTGTATGTATGTTGTATGTTTGTATGATGACGTCGTACGTTTGTATGATGCCGTTGTATGTTTGTATGATGACATTGTATGTTTGTATGATGCCGTTGTATGTTTGTATGATGCCGTTGTATGTTTGTATGATGACATTGTATGTTTGTATGATGACGTCGTACGTTGTATGATAACGTTGTATGTTTGTATGATGCCGTCGTATGTTTGTATGATGACGTCGTATGTTTGTATGATGCCGTTGTATGTTTGTATGATGACATTGTATGTTTGTATGATGACGTCGTATGTTTGTATGATGCCGTTGTATGTTTGTATGATAACATTGTATGTTTGTATGATGACGTTGTATGTTTGTATGATGACGTCGTATGTTTGTATGATGCCGTTGTATGTGTGTATGATGCCGTTGTATGTTTGTATGATGACATTGTATGTTTGTATGATGCCGTTGTATGTGTGTATGATGCCGTTGTATGTTTGTATGATGACATTGTATGTTTGTATGATGCCGTCGTATGTTTGTATGATGACGTTGTATGTTTGTATGATGCCGTTGGTTGTATGTTTGTATGATGCCGTTGTATGTTTTTATGATGCCGATGTATGTTTATATGATGACATTGTATGTTTGTATGATGCCGTCGTATGTTTGTATGATGCCGTTGTATGTTGAGTCGGTCTTCTTCGTACGACACTTAACAACGGAACTACCTTGTTGACTTTCATAATCCAGTGTTTAAACGGTTACGGAAATTGACGAGGCAGTTCCGATGCACACCGAACTGAAGGGAAAGGACTGAACGATGAATCGTACTTTATTTGCATATTTATTATACTAATGTAATATAAATATATAATGGATTTACTACACCCCACACAGCTAATTATGTGATAAAATATATATACTCGGCATGACTATATGATAATGATATACAATAAAACAATGAATACAATAAATTATTTATAAACATACTAGTTCCCAAAGCAGGGAAAGCAAGAGACGTCATGTTGTGCTTTTCAGCCAGCTGTAGACATGCTAAGATCACGGATTGCCACTCCGATGTTTTGCGTTTAGTTTCAACGTGGATGATGTATTTAGACAGTAGTTGTCCGGCTGTTGTAACAATCATACCCTGTTTTTGCATCGTCGATACTGAAACGTGACAGAATACATTTCCTCGAAACGCAATGTCGATATCGATTATGCGTATCCTTATATATGAATTGATTTGTGCAAAACAGTTGTAAACAAGAGGTTTATGACCTTGAAGCTCTACTGATTGATTTTGATTTCAGGAAGTAGTCGCTACAGACTTGTTTTTTGAAAATTTATTTTTAGCCGTGGCGGCCATCTTGAATTTCCGGCCGACCTGAAATTTTGCTAGGATCAATTAGACATCAAGAGCAACACTCCTGTGAAGTGTCATGAAAATCCGTCAAGTAGTTTCAGAGGAGTAGTCCCTACAAGTTTTCATTATATAACTCTATGTAAACAAAGATGGCCACTGGCAGTCATGTTTAACGTCGAATCAAAATAATGTTTGACTCTGATAAACATCATGTCATGCTGATCATTTTACAAAAAGTCCCATATCAATATCACTTATCTTGAATTTCTGGCCGATCTGAAATTTTTCTAGGATCAATTAGACATTAATAAGAGCAACATTCCTGTAAAGTGTCATCAAAATCCGCCAAGTAGTTTCAGAGGAGTAGTCGCTACAAGTTTTTACTATATAACTCTATGTAAACAAAGATGGCCGCTGGCAGCAATGTTTAACGTTGAATCAAAACAATTTTTGACAAGGACCAACATCATGTCATGCTGATCATTTTAGAAAAAGTCCCATATCAATATCACTTATAGTTTTCAAGAAGAAGTCGCTACAAACTTGTATTTTGAAAATTTATTTTTAGTCGTGGCGGCCATCTATAATTTCCGGCCGACCTAAAATTTTGCTAGGATCAATAAGACATCAAAAGCAACATTCCTGTGAAGTTTCATGAAAATCCGTCAAGTAGTTTCAGAGGAGTAGTCGCTACAAGTTTTCATTATATAATTCTATGTAAACAAAGATGGCCGCTGGCAGCCATGTTTAACGTCGAATCAAAACGATTTTTGACAAGGACCAACATCATGTCATGCTGATCATTTTAGAAAAAGTCCCATATCAATATCACTTATAGTTTTCAAGAAGTAGTCGCTACAAACTTGTTTTTTAAAAACCTATTTTTAGATTTGGCGGCCATCTTGGATTTCACATCAACATGAATTTATGCTAGGATCAACTAGACTTCATGGGCAACATTTCTGTTAAGTTTCATGAAAATCCATTAAGTAGTTTCAGAGGAGTTGTCGCTACAAAAAAAATTTTACGGACAGACAGACGGACGGACGGACAAACGGACGACGGACGCCGCACCACGGCATAAGCTTTGCTGATCTCTGATCAGTAGAGCTAAAAACAACAACTGATATTCATAGTATTATACATCGATTAACCAACACATTCTTTTATATATACTGAAAAAAAGGGTCCCTTGGAAGCAACACACACAAACCAGAGATACAAGCAGCAGACTCGGTTGAACTGAGTCTGTTTATGAGAGGTAAAATAAGGTTCAACATCTCTTACTAAAATTTACCTTGAGTGTTACAGTCCTTTACAACTTCAGCACCTCCTTTCATCACAATAGCCTTGGTAACTGCACCTGAAAGAACATATGTGTTACATTAGTATACGCCAGAGTAAGGTTGACATGATTTGGTAAGAAATTCCTTTAGTTTATGGTAAAACATAAAAAAAGACTTTGATCTTTTGAATCATTAAGGATATTCCTAATAATTGTTAAGTTTAGAGGGCCCGAAGGTAGAATAGTCATGTCTACACTCTCTATATAGTTTACGTTATCTTTTTTCACATAAACAAAAAGGTGTATAACAACTGCAATCAACGGTTGAATCTTTGGTCTTGACGAATGACCAGTGATTTGTTATTTCGCATTTTGACCCGATTTAATCGTTTAGTATACATACATCTTCGACTGGTATATTAAATAGAACCAGTAGAGGAGGAAAGTAAGTATGAAGGTGGGCCTTGCAATACGTTGTATATTAAAACGTATCATGCATGTAAACATTATACTTATAATAATACTATATTTTCAACAATGTTACCTTTGGTAAGATCTAATTCGCGGTTACCACTGGCTACTATGGCAACGGTATCTTCGTCTGTTATGTCGCCTTGACCTATCAATACCTTCAAGTGGCCTATTTGAAATTCTGCCTGATCTAAAATAATAGAAAATAGTAAATACATTTGTACTGAATTAAACTACTGTATTTAAGACAATTATATTCAAAAACAAAATGTAGCAGTGTTCTAAATTTCTACATTCATGATTATTTGTATACTAACCTTTTGACACGTGAATGACCTTTCCAATTCCAGAAGCAGCGTAACCGTGATCTTTAGCTCTATGATCCGTACTACTGTCACGATGATCCGGAGCTGTCCAGTTAATTTCTTCAGTTAGAAATGCCTTAAACATATTAAAGAGGTATAGTCGATATGTGGATAAGGATAGTAGTTATTTGTTACATTAGTTGTTTTACTGTTTAAATGTAAAAGAGTATGAGAGTGGACCTTTGGAAACGGCCATACACGACACATATGAAATATAGTGCTAGCTACCGCTCACGCCCTCTAGCCCCGGGCTGAGCAGAACTTAATATTCGTCAGTCTATCTCAATCAAACTAGTTAGTGATATTACCAGAAGGTTATCCGTAATGCAATACAATTTAAGGATACGGTATGGATTATTGTTCTCCACCAAACCGATGATGTTTGTATATGTATTAGATAGAAAATTATACAATCGGTCAATTTAAACAAATACACCGGCTTACACAATTTATTATGTGGTCGTAAATGATAACCGCACACTGGTAAATATTTATATTTCTCAGTTTTCCGGGTTTCGCTTTTAAGTGACACAACTCAGAGTTGGTCCAACGAAAACAAGGTATCGCTCTACTGGCTGTACAACGTCTTGGTGGAATTCGAGCGAAAAACACAGCTTCCATGCTCTAAACAAGAGGGTCATTTTGGCCCTGAATCGCTCACATTACCTTCGCAAAGATGAAACAAATTCTCAAACAAGCTTATAATTTCATAACTGAATGAGATCACGCAGTCGATGGAGCGCCATCGTAAATTCCCGCGCCCGCTTTAAGGTGTTCAGGCCCAGTAAATATATATATGGTTATAGGGTTGGGATCTCCCACTTTCCCAGTTATGACCCAGGGATTATGTCCCAGGGGTGGGGATATACCTCGGGGCAAGGGATAATTGTCCCCAGAGTTTGGATAGACTCCATTGCCGATGTTGGCTGGATGGTTGTATCCGTCTGTTCATGCCCAGTAAATGTATATATGGTTATAGGGTTTGGATTTCAACAGTTTCCACGTTATGACCTAGGGGCTATTTCCCCCGGTTGGGGACGGACACCGGGTCCAATGCTGGTTGGATGGTTTTATCCTTCTGTTCACGCCCATTAAGTGTATATATGGGTATGCGGTGGTATCTCAACGATTTCAAAGATTTCCACGAGCGTTGTCCCCAAAGGTGCGGACGAACCCAGGATCCGATGCTAGATGGATGGATGTATCCGTCTGTTCTTGTCCAGCAAATGAATATTCGGTTCTAGAGTAGGTTTATCAACAGTTTCCAAGTTATGACCCAGGGTTTATGTCCCCGGGGATAGTGATAGCCCCATGGCTGATGCTGGTTGGAAGGTTGTATCCGTCTGTTTATGTCCAGTGAGATATGGCTATACGGTAGTGATCTCAACGGTTTCCAAGTTACGACCCATGGGCTATTTCAAAAGAAGTTGGTACGGACACAGAGTTAAATGATGGTTTTATCCATATGTTCAGCCCACTGTATAGATGTTTACACGGTGGGGACCTAAACGGTTTCCAAATTAAGACCCAGGTGCAATGTCTCCGAGGGTGGGAATGAACCCAGTCGCCAATGCTAATTGGATGGTTGTATCTGTCTGTTCATGCCCGGTAAGTGTATATATGGTTCTAAGGTAGGCTTCTCAACAGTTCCAAGTTATGACCCATGAGTTTGTCCCCAAGGATGGGGATTGACACCGGGACCGATGCTGGTTGGATGGTTGTATCCTTCTGTTGAAATTTGACCCATGCTCTCAATTTAAACACACTTGATAGAGGACCATAAGCTTATGGCACATGCTAGATGATAGTGGTTGAGAGAAGATGTTTTAAAGATTTTCCTTTATAACTCCATGTAAACCTGTGACCACACGGTGCGGGCCAGATTTGACCCTAGGTAGTCACCATTTGAACACACTTGGGGAGGACCGTAAGCTTATGCAATATTTGAGAGCTCTATACCTTGTGGTTTCGGAGAAGACGATTGTTTCCCTATATAATGCTATGTACACCATGCGACCCCTAGAGCGGGGCCGAATTTGTCCCAAGGGTCACCATTTGAACAAACTTGGTAGAGGATCATAAGCTTACGGTAAATGCAAACTATTAAACCTCTGGCTTTTGTAGTTTCAGAGATTTTCTTTGAAAATTCCCCTATATAACTTTATGCTGCCTTGTTTGTTAGAGATTATAACCTGGTGAAGATATCTTTATTTACACTGTCCCGTTTATTGGAATGACAATAGGTAAGAGTGAGGTTTGGTGCACCCTAGAACCTGGTTTTAACCCCCAACGGCCTCTTTTGCCACTGACCGTTTCAAGGTGGTAGCTCTATTGTCAACCCTTTTGCGTTTGTGATGTCTTATTTTGTCTTTTATTCGTCTTTAACGTTGTTCCTTGTTTCTGTGTGTGTTTGTGGTTGACTGTTGTCCTTGAATGCTATTTTTCCTGTTCGATGTTATATCTTTTGTTGTAAATCTGTGACCCTCGGGGCGGGACCTGATTTGACCCTAAGGTCACCGTTTGAATAAAAACGTGAGTACTATAAGCTGTTGTAACCTGCAATATATGAGAAGTCTATTGCCTTGTGGTTTTGGAGAAGACGATTTTTCAAGTATTTTCCTATGTAAAACGTGCAAAATCAACGCACTTTGGAACCCCGGGCTACATCCACGTTTGACCTCGGGGACTTCATTTCAACAAACTTAATATTGTAGGCGTTGGCAATCATTTATAAAGAAAAACTGTCGAAATCTGTTCAGCGGTTTTTGAGAATATTTTTTAAAGTTTCGACCGTTTATGTTAAGAGCGGCCATCTTGGATCTAGTTTTAACAAACTTGAAAGCCACTGAACTCAGCGTTACCCATGAGACAGTCAGTCAAAAGGCGGCAGTAAAACATCTCCCCGTGCTTGCAACTGCTATTCATTCGATCTTTGGAGATCGCTGAGCCCGATACTTATATTTAGTTATCTGTGGTACATTTTCAATTTCTTTTGTTTTCTTGTTTAATTTTCGATTCGGTGCTCCGGCCGACAAAAGGCTCTGGGTATTGTTTAACCACTCACAGGATATGTTGTCTGCTTTTTAATTTAGTCTGTTTGCTGTTACTTGTGATACGCAGGCTTCATAACCGCTGCTCCCAAATAAATTCCATTTTGTTCATTTCGCTCTTCGGGGCATAGTATTTTGTTAGATACTGGGACAATTCGCCGCTGGACATGGGGGAAGAAAAAATCTCTATGTCCACCGCCATATGCATGCCATCTGCGGGATGGTTAAAATTATGTACTGTTGATTTTATGAATATTGGGTTCTGCTCAACTCAAGGCTAGAGGGCGTGAGCGGTAGCTAACATATTTCACTACCGTTCGTGAAAAGTCTCAGTCAAACCGAGACTGCAATATTTCGTATGTGTCGTGTTCGGCCGTTTCCAAAGGTCAACTCTCATACTCTTTTTGTGAGAAGAAGTCGTTTAAGCAAATGTTAACGGACAACGGAAAGACAACGGACGGACGGACAAAAAGAGATCTCAATAGCTCACTTTGAGGCTTCGGCTCAGGTGAGTTAAACATGTTTCTGTAAGGTTCAAGCCCTTTCAAGAGCATTCATGTGACATCTGAGTAAAACTGGCCTACAGTTAGCAGTTCAGAGCTGCTAACGGACTCGCCTACGCACACGCACACGGACAAAATGCTAACGCATAAGCCCTGCTGGCATTTGGCCATTATAGCTAAAAACGCTTTTATATCCTATATCACAGTTGACGTAAAACAAATAAAGTGTAAACAAAGCGATTGGTCTCAACCCTATCATGGAGCATTCATGTGACATATAATATTGATCTAAAAATGCTGCTACCATGCCCACGCACACGCCTACGCACATGCACATGAACTAAATGCTGCTGGCCTTTGGTCTTTAGAGCTAGAAACGCCTTTATATCCTAGTTGAAGTAAAACGAACAAAGTGTAAACAAAGCGATTGGTTTCTGCGTAGGAATCTTAGTGTGGATTAAAATCAAACAATATTATTCTTACCTCAAATGTGTCGTCGTCTTCAGTAAATATAACAATTCTGACTTTATTGATGGCTGTGTTTGGGTGCCTACGGCAAAACTTGGCTATGCTTCCGTACATCTCTGACGCAACTTTGTCTTTGGGATATTTCTGTGCACCGGTGCCCATTGCGGGAAATGATATTGACGTGTATCGCCGTTTGTGGGCTTCCTCAAGACAAGCTTCCATGCATGCGTTGAAGCCCTAGTAGAAATTATTAATCTGTATTGTATTATATGACTACTTTATATGACAATTTGGAGATGGTATTATCAAATTGTATACAATTACATAGTGTTGTACATGTATGGAAAGAACCAGTGTATTTTTTCTGTACTTCGTTGACTATTTTAAGTGTTCATGTGTGTTCTTTGTCCGTTGAATTGATTTAAAGTGATTCGAGTTTAAGTCACACGTTGAAGCCTTCGCAATGACAGAGTTGTCAGAATTTGGACTCTTATCCACTGCTTTTCTACTGATGTTGGTCTGAAATATTTTATCTAGTAAAACATGATGAATCTTTGTGACTGTTGCCTATATAATCTAACTGATTGCAAAGTTCGAAACATTTACCATAAAATATGTGTTTGTGTTATTTACTCGTTGCAAGTAACATGGGGGCAAATTGATTTATGGGTTTAATACGGTGGTTTCTTAAAGTCCCTATCACACCATCAATAGGCAAATGTTACCACAGATGTACACCGTTCTAAACTGACCAGGATGTATACACATGCATATAACTTACCTTTATTTGGGAATCAAAACTCTATAGACACAACATAAATGACTTTAACCAGTAAGGCCAAACTGCAAAACTTGAGCGTCGCATTAAAAAAGTATGAAAGGAGAAATTTGGATGTCGTCGAACACGATAAATACAACAAATATTGCAGTCTCTGTTTGGTTTAAGCATATTTTATTTCAACATTTTTACAACATATATATATTGGTACAGTACATAGTTAATAGGATTGGAACGAAAGAAAAATCTTATAGAGTTCCTCTCTTCGGTTTGATTGTTCATCAACGGTAGTGGTAAGTGCTTGCTACCGTTCACGCCCTCTAGCCCCGGGTTGAGCAGACCTCTATATTTAAAATGCCAATAGTAAAACCATCCCGAAGATGGTATCGATATAACGGTGAACATGGAACATTTAATGTGGTATTTTCACACAGTTCGATGGCCAGCGGCGTATGGTCCCAGTTTCTAATAAAACGCGTTGCCCTATACGAGAAAACAATGGCCGAAATAAGCAAAATGGTATTTAGCTGGAAGCAGAGGTTATGAAGCCTGCGCATTACATCACAGGTAACAGTCAAAATACTAAATCAAAAAGCAGGCAACATATCCTAATGGTGATTAAACAATACTCAGAACCGTTAAAGGCTGGAGTAGTGGAACAACCTATTTAAAATCCAAGTAAGAAACCAAACGTATTTGAGAATGTTTGTGTATTCCAATTAACAAGTCCACATACCTGCATATCACCATTATACTGTTGGAGAGCTATATGAAACACTTGCTGACATTTCAAATTCCCACCCTTAGAAGTGGCAACGTCTCCAACCGAAATGCCTTGAGGATATGTACTGTCACACTCTTGCTGTATTTCGTCACCTGCAGCTCTTAAAAGCGATTTCGATGAAACTCCTTTACTAAGTTGAAGGTCTGGCGAGGTAGAGTTCACTATCACATCAACCTGTGTAATAAGTCACAGTTTGAAAATAAAGTGTGTACGGTTCACCGTTACCCTAACCTCTGCCATATATCACAGTTTTCAGTCGAGTTAATTTGTCAGAACTCAATCATTTAATGAGTGTTGAGGAATTCGCATCGACTGAGTACTTTCACAATTTTTAGTGTACTCATTCTGATCAATCCGATAGTAAAGACGTATGTGCTCTAAACTTACATGCATTAGTATAGCTGTATAAACCTTACTAGTTTAAAGGAAGTACATCAATATTTACTGTTTGTTGTATTAACTGTTCAAAAACATGACACCAAAAGAAATTGCCATGAATATATAAAAATAAAATACCCGAAGAATATGATTTTCTAACTATGGTTACGCTCCAGGGTAAACGATTTTAAACATGACAGTAAAAAATTCGCAACTCCTTGCAACACGAGCGTCACTTTAAGAAGATACCAACTGAATTCCTCCATGACCTGAAAAAACTTTGTGTAATTTATAATGTTTGGTGTTTTCGTCATTTCATAGCTTTTTATTTCGCCCCAAAGCCTGGTGCACCCCCTTTTAATATCAAAACGTGTGTATGTACAAATGCATTATGGTGTCGCTTTTAAGAACAATAAGTAGAATTGGATTGTCAAGGAAGTGACGGAAGACGTTACGATTTTCAAGGAAGTGACGGAAAGGTCTCACAGCTCAATTAATTTTCCCATAGGGTTACTGTACAGCTTTTTCCAAAATGCATACACTATCTAGCTGAATATGTGGGGCTTCTGTCAAACATTTCTGAAATGTGAATGAAACCTCATATCAACATGAGATTTTCTGTATTATCTGTCTTTTATAATGCAGATGTATGATAAAGCAAAGAAAAACCTATTTTTCAAATTAAAATGCCTAAAATTGAGAAAAAAAATGAATTATTTTCTATTTTCCTTTTGTCTCTAGGTCCGTGAGCTTTCAGGGGAAATAATAGAGGTGTGAGACCTGAAGACGTTACGACTGTCAAGGACGTGACGGAAGACATTACGATTGTCAAGGACGTGATGGAAGACGTTACGATTGTCAAGGAAGTGAGGTAAGACGTTACGACTGTCAAAGAATTAATGGAAGACGTTATTTAAATATGTTGCGCGTGTGTATATGATACGTTATAAAAAAATGCACAATATAACAGATACTTAAATATACCAGTAGTAAACAACTGAGGTAAATTAAAAGCAATACTTACCCTCTGTTATATACCATCAACTAACATTTCAAAGATAACGTTAGTCATTCAATTTTTTTATAATGAAACGCTTACTATTAGTAAAGTCAAATGGGAAATTTACATGTGCACATACTAAACACTACTGGCTCATTTTATAATATTTAGCAAGCTTACCCTTTCTTTCGCTAGTATAGCTTTAACAAGTTTCACGTTCACTTTTCCAAATTGTCCGTTATCCGCATGATCATCATCGACGGTATCATCAGGATAATCCACGTCAGGCACGAAAGTTTGTTTCGGTTTTCTTTCGCCAAGGTTTAATTTAACTATAGAAGGATATCAGGCTCAAGTATAAATACATGTATATGTGTAATATGAAATACATAAATATATGTCTGCCACACATATCAGCGTGTTAAACATTCCTTTACAGTGGCAAACATCATAGCTGGGACAAGCGCCCACTAGTTGACCTACAGATTATGTCCTTGGTAGAATTCGTATACGGGTTTAAAATGTTCATGCGTTACTGTTGTGTATTTTAACTTGCATGTGATAAATATGTTTATGTTTTGTACACTTTAAACAACAAATTCAGGCGACCCTAATGAAGGTGTGTGCACTTCGCTATAATATTTAAACAAATAATGTATTCTATCGGAACTGCCTCAACAAGACATCCACAGCTGTGTGGTGTTTTTTTGTATTATCCAGAACGTAGATGGGTTGTTTTAAAACATAATGCAAGGTGTTTCGGACCATCTGCAAATTGATGGACCGGGAATATTTATTTTCTGATCTGTCAGTCAGAAATAATAATACTGAAAAAAGATATATCAGTTATGTATAACCACGGAAGTAATATACCTAGAACTTTCACTTTGTCAATCCGTTTCTGAAGGGCATCTATAAATGCCTGAACAGTAGCCTCACTGATGTCACACAGATACACCTTTTTCATGAAAGAATTTCTGCCCTGTGAAAATGTATAATGTAGATATCATTCATCTAAATGTATATGTAAGCCTAAGGAATATAAAAAGATCGAACAGGAAAAGTAGCATTCAAGGAGGACAGTCAACCACAAAACACAGAAACAAACATGCAATCAGACAAATAAGAAGGCAAAAGTAATAATAAAAGCAAACGACATCACAAACACAAAAGGGTTGACAATAGGGCTACCGCCTTGAAAGAGAACCTGTGAGCTTGTCGGAACCAAAAATGATATTTTTAACAAACTGTATGACTTTGTTTGTGACCTTGATATAAAGAAATGACAATAGTATACCTAATGTTAGGATATTGTGACCAATAAATAACTGTTAAATTTAAAAATTGACCTTGATCTTTCAAAATATCATTTGGCATTAAGTGTGCATGTATATATCGAAAGTTTTATTAAACATTTGAATAATTGAAAATGTTATAAACAAAGTTAAGTTTTTATAACGCCGAAGGATGACGGAGGATACAATACGATGGAGAAATTGATCCCTGTCCTGCAGAAGAGACACAAAAAGGACATTGGTTACTTCGTCTGAAGAGAGGATTTGCGCAAAATAACTAGATGAGTCATAGAACAATGTATGTCAATATTAAAACGGTAAACAAGTAGAAGTATTGATGCTTAATATACAATGCAATATAAAATAAAATAAAATAGTTGTTTCCATATAGTTTCATTTTATTTTCTGTAATCTTAAATTATTTCGATCATAAATAAATATATATTAGTTAAAACCATATTAATTCAATACATTAGATCATGTAATAAACGAATAGGATATGACAAGCTTCGAAGAAAAGTATATATGTGCGTCTAATGTATTAATGTTTTACATTTATTCTACCTTAAAGCTTCTCATTGTAACCATTAGGGGGAGTAAGAGGTGTTGCAAATGACATAACCTCCCATGAACATAATAAAACCGGGTCTGTTACTTTTCTCTCTGGTTTGTGTTTCTTGCTTCCAAGGAATCCCTTTTTTAGTATTTATTGACATTGACACTAGTGTTGTTTAGTGCTGTGTGGCGGCTGTAAAACGTCTATCCGACTACAATCAGTAATGTTATTACTTACTTGTCCTTTGAGATCACCACACTGACTATTTGTGGCTTTAAAGTAGAATATCGCTTAAGTCTGTGCTAGGAGACGTGAGAGGTATTGCACACTACATTACCTCTCATGAACAGACTCAATAGAATCGAGTTTGCTACTTGTCTCTCTTGTTTGTGCTTGCTGCTTTCAAGGGATCTCCTTTTTCAGTATGTATTATTTAAAACGATTGTACCAAATACTGCAGTATGCTAGAGGGTTGTTCATGGCTTTCTACTTTAGAATGACAAATGCGATAAAATGTTACCTTAAAATGTTTGTGTATGGTTTTGATGATCACAGCGCATGACTGGTCGACAGGATAGCGAAACATTCCTGCACTTAGAGCTGGTAGTGCAAGTGACACGTAACTCCTCTTTTCACATTTCTCCAGGCATTTTCTAACAGCTGTTTCCAACAATCTCTCCTCTCCTTTCATTCCGCCTGCCCAAGTTGGTCCAACGGCATGTGCAATAGCTTTACACGGTGAGAGATGCCCCGCAGTGGATAAAAAGACATCTCCGACTGCCAATTTACCTTTGTTTTGAATGCGGTTGTCGCACTCATCTTGAATTGACTTCCCTCCTTCAAGTTAATAATAAATATATGTGTTTCTCCTCCATTAAAACTGCGTTAAAAGACCACTTAATGTTACTTAAAATGATATTAATCTATCAACATATATATTAACAACAAAGTTGTATTGTAAACTAACAACGACAGTGTGCATTTTTGCACACATTCACCGATCAATAATTAATGTGTTATTTTTCATTTCATTAGAGAAATTGTACACAACCTGCACATTGATATAATGATTGTTAAAATAACCGTAATACCTTTCTTGACAATAACAGCTGCAAGACCTCCAACATGCTTCATTTCTGTGTTTGCAGCGTTGACAATCACATCCACATTCAATGATGTAATATCACCACCAACTACTACAATCTGTAAGCAAGTACACATGCCTTGAATATATAGTTCATAATTGTATTTAACCAGTAAGGACACTAAGTGTATGCATTTCACTATAATATGTTTTCGACGCACTTCAAATACTTTTGTTTCATGTATTAAATGAGGCGAGCCAAACATCTGGCTTAAACAAACTTAAATATAGCGTATAATTAAGTTTAATCAAAGTTACCTTAACGCCGGACGGCAATGTTGTTTCTGCACAGGTTGTTGGTCTGTCAAACCTTGAGGCGAGTACTGTATGACGACGTTCAGGACCAGAACCCAGAACTTCTATCACACAGCGAGTGGTTTCTTCAACCGTCTTTATACACTCACAACCTTTTGGGGATGCAATATAATTCTGTATACCAGGATGTTTAGAGACATGTTGGCGGCTTTGCACTCTACTTTTTAGTTCATAAACTATTGTCTTCGCTGCTTTAAGGCCTTCCGATGTACCTATATCAAAATATAAATACATTTTCTTATATATCTGTAATATCTGGTAATAAATGTTTAGAATTTAGAACATTAACATTCTAACAGTTATTAGGCCAATGTGAATAGTATTAAACAATTACACAATTGGCTGACAATCATGTATGCTTAACGTAATCATCGTGCCACATTTCACAATAAAACTGCTGTACGAGATTTAATATAAAGCATGTATGCCTTATACTACATATATTTATGCATACATAATATGCATTGCGTAGCCTAATAAGCATCGTGTAGGTTACTTAGGATATTCTCTTTGCGACAACATATACACGTGTACCTGATGATGTTATAGTGTCATTTAGGACGCTTGTAAAGCATTACATGTAACTAACCGGTGTTAAACAAACCTTCAAATGTAACGGTTCCCCCTAGTTCGAACTTGATGCTTAAACGTATTCCCCTCTTCTGGACCTCATCCACTTCTCTGTCAAGATCAGGTTTCATATGGGTCTTGATAAACCTGGCAACACATGGGCCTAATGTCATTTGTTCTTTGTATAACGTGTTCTTTGACATAAAGTCTTTACATTTGTCAAATATTTCATCTTTTATCTCTGCTAAAGTAAATATTTCCAAACGATCGGGTTGTTTGGTGACTTTAATAACAACACATCCCACAAACTGCTCCTTAATGTTGTTTTCGGTATGTTTCCATTCTTGTGAGGAAATAATTTCATTTGATTTCGAGTCCAGATCTATGCTGATCTTAGCTATCCCCTTCCAAACAATGTGTTCCATTTTGTCCAAATCGCTTTCCTTATTTCCATGCATCACAAGGTATTCACCACTTACTTCCCAAACGTCAGTCAGGCGAGTATCCCTCATCCTGTTGCTAATTATTTCGTTTGTGCTTTTGTGTCGAAGCAACTGTGCATTTTCTTTTCCTACGTGAAGCTTTCTCATTTTGACGTCTGTTAGGTATTCATGCATGTTTAGCTGAGCGGCTGTTACCTCGGACTTTGGGCCTTTGAAGTTGATTTTATGAGTTGTGGTATCCATTGTTATGTTCAACTTTTTATATAACTGCCTCATGTCGTCAACATATCCAACTGCATGTAGATATCGTATTTTCCATTGATCAAGATTTTTCTCCTCATTTACCATCTCCTTTTGCTCCTTTGTATATTTTTCAACGTGTTCAATCATTCTCTCAATCTCTTGCCATGCTAACTCGATTGCTTTTATATGGGCAACGACTAATACCAATTGGTTATTTCTTTCCAAGATAACACTAATCTCATCCGGGTGAGGTGTATTTAGAGTGCCCAGTTCTGTAATTGTATCATCCCAAGACTCCTCTGAAACCTTGCGTTTCTTTATCACTAAGTCACGTGTAAATTCATTCAACGTGTTCATCGCTTTGTCTTTCCATGTTTTCGCAAGAGTCTTATATTTGTTTATACTTTTTGACAGCAAACATGCTATTCTGATTGGTTGATCCTGCCATATAATCTTGGCATGACAGTGTTCCAGTTCGTTTTCTAGTTTTTCTTTCTTTGATGGGGTTCTCATTAGAAATTTCATCTTATAAGGGTCTATGTCAATTAAATCTATCGGCTCGGGAATATTGAATTTAGATTCTCCACTGTCCGTAGTAGGTCCAAGGCAGTTGTGGAACGCTTGAACATTAAGTTTCATGTTTTGTAGTTTGTGATCTTGTTTTCTACAGACGGCTTCCATAACTGTAAACAAAAACAAATCATGTGACAGACTGTATACACTAGCGTTTAATACTAAACCAGCCTAGGTCAACTATAGGTGATTGGTATCGCTCTTTACAAGTTGAAAATATCGCATTTTGTTTGTATAACTAAAACGATGTCAACTTTTCGGATTCCTTTTAACAAAGGGCTCTTTTAATTCGTGATCATTTAGATGACATAATTAAACAGAATATTCACATCTAGTAGCAGTTTTGTTTCGTGTTTCGTCAAAAATAAAAAATAAATTTTAACAAAGAAACCAGATCTTTTTTCTATTTAAAGTTAAATGTCTGCTTGGAATTTTCAATATCATGATGTATGACGTTATGTGTTAAACGACACACAGCAATACTGAACACTAAAAAGAACACCTACATTTATTTATCCAGTATAAGTTTGACTTTGAACCTGCTTGAAAATATTTAAACTAGCTATCCCGCCAACAGGCTATTTTTTCCAAATACGTGTACACCGTTTCTAAACCTACTGACGATGAGGTATTTATATAACTTACATATTGTGAGAATCCAAGCTCTATAGACACAATATAAAAGGCTTTAACCAGCAAGGTCAAAACCCAAATATGGTGCTTCTAATTAAGAGTTACCAACTCATAATTTATTTGACGTATATTCAATCACAGGTATCTTAATAACCTGTCAATAAACTAAACTTTTAATCGGCACATATACATATTATATGACCTAAACACCTGGATTGAGTTTTGATGAACAGTTTTGTATTGTACGTTTGCCGTTATTTGGCGGTTAGTTTCTTTAACTAAAATGTAATAAAGTATGAAGTGTTCATATTTTCTATGTTATGCTATCACAGTTTTAAATAAATTACTGGTGCAAAATAATCAACAATAAGCAAATGCAAAACAATTTGCTTTGCATTATTCTAAAAATTGTATTAATAATGACTTCGAATTATGCAATTTATGTAAATAAAAAAGACTTAAAAAATAGAACATAACGGGTCGCCGAGAGTTTAAACAATTCAAGACTGCCGTGTGTCCCTTTTTGAGACTTTGAACCTGGTTCAATAAATGATCAATATGCATGATTTTAATAATTATTAGCATATGAGATTATAATAATAGTTCATGGGTATCCGGTGAAGATAGGGAATTCCAACCCGAGGTATAACTGTTTGTATCGGAACCGAGGGTCTGCCGAGGTTCTCATTAAAACTGTTATACCAAGGGTTGGAATTTCCCTATCTGAACCGGATACCCAATGATTGATTCTTTTTCTTGCATACCATTTACATTCTGCCCGTTGATGTCGCCAACTATTAACCTTTTGCATGTTTATTTACACAATGACGTCATGCAACTGTCATTGCTGATATTAGCGCGCGTGAGTGTTATCTCCATCCATGTGTAAACTCAGGCTTTTCATCACCCATGTCAAACGCGGATAACCGTATCCGATATGGAAGAAAAACTGTTATATGTTATTGTCGGTCTACTGATAAGCGTACATCATCTGGACCATGTTTGGGAAAATATGAACCAATCATTACAAATAGTTCGTGTTCACTAAGTAGCTTGAACAGTTAGTAATATATAACATTGTGTACATTTACGTAACTTTACGTAAGTAATATTAAATTGGTATTTATTTTGGATAAGGTTAGGATTTTACATAAGTATCTGTTTTGTATGTTTGTATGTTCGTTATGAAAAACAAGAAATAAGTGTTGAAAAACAAATTCTGAAATAGGCCTGTTCAACACGTTGTCAATTTTAACTAATTCTAGCCAGTTATCACTATACCTTGTATATCTTTGAAATAAACTAGACAATATCCATCATCTTCCTTAATCTCGACGTTTTCAACCTCGCCTCCATGGCTTCTTCGTGGATTCTCAAAATAGTAACGGAATGTATCGTCCGTTGCACCGTCTGGAAGATTGGTAACGATGATACAGTCTGTGGTCGGGACCCGGCCTGGCAATAGGTGGACTCCGCCTAGTGGATATGTTTCACAAACTTTTGCGGCTTCTTCGAAGTCTGTAAACATCCATAAAAACAGGATTACTGTTTACAGATATGATAAGATAAAATAAAAAGAATATGCAATGTACTAATTTATGAGAATTACTGTGACAAGTCACAGATCGTCTATTTATTAATTTGTAAATTGTTAATTACTGTTCTTTTAAGTGTATACCATGTTTTATGTATTATAAACCGACATTCATTTGACAAATGTTTAACTATTAACAAAAATGTCATACCAATTTCTGTTTCAAACTTAACAATGGCTCTACTTTTGTCCTCGCCATAAACAACATGTACTGCTTCCATTTTAAGCTTTGCCTCTATAAAATTTTCGAGACTTTCGGTTGTGACCGATTCTGGTATACCAGTCAAAAGCAGCTCAGTTTTGCTCGCAATGAACCTTTTCACCGTGAGAGGGCATCCTTCAATTGTGTGACTTTTTGCCAGAACAATCGCAGCAGCTGAAACATGACATGATTTTGTAGCGTTCAGATTCATATATGAGTTAAGGTAAATTAAAATAGTGACTGATACAGATATATATCGGTTATAGTTTAGATTTCACTCGTGATATGGAATGGAATTGTGACAATATCTGCTTGTAAAATATCGTTTGTTTATATTACAATCAGGCCTTTATTAATATACTTCTATCTACAGTCGTGACATAGAATGGAAGTGTGACAATATCCGCTAGTAAAACATAGTTCGTTTAGATTACAGTCGTGACATAGAATGGAACTGTTACAATATCCACAAGTAAATATGGTTCATTTATATTACAACAGTGTCATAAAATTCATTGTAAAACAAGAAAATTCGTCCGAATGACGGTCCCGCGCTACAAGTCTAAAAAGGACACAGACAGTGTATGATATCTAATTTGTTATGATCTCCAACACAAAACTTTATTGACGATATATACCAATCACTAAGAGAGACAGACAACAGACGCCTGATGTAAGTTCTGCTGTTCAGTGGATCTATAGCTAAAGCAATAGGTAAACGATGATCTCATTAATATGTTTCTGAAATGGTAGACATTATATAGCTTACATGTTTTATCCTTGAAGACAATGTGAGCATATTTCTTATCACGGTCAACTGTAAATGTTTCCATCTCACCGCCACCAGACCGTCGTTTATTTTCAAAGTATAGCATAATGGTATCATCGGTCGTGCTTCCCTTGAAACCACGAACCTAAAATGAAAATAAAAACAAAATAACTCACAAAGTTATGAATGTGTAAAGTTGCAAACTTGCTCTCCTGACAAATATTATTTCATTATCAATTGCGCGATAGCTTGGGTATACGTGTTTACCAAATCTGATTTTAAGGATTCAACAAGATCTGTTAGAGTTCTTTCCATTGATTGTGTCATGTCAAAATAAGGGAATTTCAGTTTGTTTAAGCAGTTACTTCCGTAAATGGCTGCTGATTTCCACTAAATTTGACTCGTGTTACAATAGATTATTGACGAGTCTGACAATGAACAAAAAGAAAGCGTTATGGCATTGTTGTCTTTGCAAAAGTAAGGTATTTCAGCTGTAAACGCGGTAAACGGCTTCTGGTATTTACCGAATGTAATATGAAGTTTTGTTTCTACCAGCTCTTGGATTTACCATTGAAATGTCTTTGATTAAGTAAAATTTTCGTGTCAGGTTCATACTATTTTTAATTAAAAGTTGTTAACGGTCATTAATACATATTATGTTATTTAGAGCCGCACATCTATAAACTGATGTTGAACGTCATGATCGCATGCATACTCAGGGTCACGGGTCGATGTCATGGAATGTTCATGCCAGTTCCAATTAACTCGATACTGGTATGAAATTGTGACAGACTAGAGCTTACGCCACATTTGGAGACTGTTTGATAGAGGTCAAGATAAAGGGCCAATATGTCATGTAACTTTACATTTGTTCCGTATCTTTTTAAACGCTGGAGATAATGTGATGCAACGGGGTGTCTGTGTAGACAGTGTATCACGCGTCAACTTCGACACTTCGGACAACTTCCGCCTGCTACTGTCCAAGTGATGCGTCAATTGCTCACAAACAATGACATGGACCACGTGTTCCATTGTATTTTAGAAGAACACGAACACTGAACGATACTGGTTTTTATGGAACGCCTAACACGACTTTGATGGTCATTTTCCATTATGATGTGGTCACGTTCATTTTGATGTGCTCACTTTCCATTATGATGTGGTAACTTTTCATTATGATGTGGTCGTTTTTCATTATGATGTGGTCACTTACCATTATGATGTGGTTACTTTACATTATGATGTGGTTACTTTTCATTATGATGTTGTCACTCCACATTATGATGTGGTCTGTTTTCAATATGAGTTGGTAAGTTTCTATTATGATGTGGTCACTTTTCATTATGAGGTGTTCACTTTTCATTATGATGTCGTCACTTTCCATTATGATTTGGTTACTTATCCATTATCCAGTACTCTTTCATTATGATGCTGTCACTTTACATTATGATGTGGTCTGTTTTCATTATGATGTGGTAAGTTTCTATTATGATGTTGCCACTTTTCATTAAGATGTGGTCACTTTCCATTATAATGTGGTTACTTTGCATTATGATGTGATCGCTTTTCATTATGATGTGATCGCTTTTCATTATGATGTAGTCACTTTTCATTATGATGTGATCACTGTCCATTATGATGTGGTTACTTTGCATTATGATGTGGTCGCTTTTCAGTATGATGTGGTAACTTTTCATTATGATTTGGTCGCTTTTCATTATGATTTGGTCGCTTTACATTATGATGTGGTCACTTTTCATTATGATGTGGTTACTTTACATTATGATGTGGTCACTTTCTATTATGATGTGGTCACTTTATATTATGATGCGGTCTGTTTTCATTATGATGTGGTAAGTTTCTGTTTTGATGTGGTCACTTTGCATTATGATGTGGTCTGTGTGGTCTCGTGGTTTTACTGCAAATAGCGCCATCTATCGACAGGTAGCTGCTTGCAGAATTAAAAATGGAGACAATGATAAAAATTCTAAATTATTTTAAAGTAATAATACCTGTAGAATATTTTTAAATGTGTCCCTGTGTAAGTCTATATAAAACATGTGACCCCTGGGGTGGATCTAAAGTTGACACCAAGTTCACCATTTTAACAAACTTGGAAGAGGACTATAAAAGCCTGTGGTAAATGCAAAATATTAAACCTCTAGCTCTTGTAGTTTCAGAGAAGAATGTTTTTTTACGTTTTCCGTAGGTAAGTCTATGTAAAACATGTGCCCCTGAGGTGAAACCAAATTTTACCTCGGGGTTCCCATTTGAATAAAATTGGTAGAGGACCATACGCTTATGGTAAATGCAAAATATTAAACCTCTGGCTCTTGCAGTTTCAGAGAAGAAGACTGTTTAAGTGTCAAGTTGTTCGCTATATAAGTCTGTGCCAAAATGTACAACCCCCAAGTACAAACAAACTTTGGACACCCGGGCTCAGCCATTTTGGGTCTGGGGCCTTCATTTGAACAACATTGATAGTCCAGTGGTTGGCGATCATTATTACAGAAAAACTCTAAATCTGTTCAGCGGTTCTTGAGAAGAGTTTAAGATAGGTAATGGCGGCCATCTTTGCTGTCGCGCTGACCTAATTTCAACACATTTGAAAGTCATTGATCCATGCAAAGTGGTCAAAATCGTCCAAGCGGTTTAGAAGAAGAAGTCGTTTAAGCAAAGGTTGACGGAAGGACGGACAAAACGCGATCACAATAGCTCACTTTGAGCCTTCGGCTCAGGTCTGATTACTCTAATTCAACCGGATATGTTTGCCTGGTGTAGTCGAAAGTAGTTCTACATAAACGAGTTCTAATTTTTCTTTCCTTTAAAAGCTTTTTGTTACATTTTCCTATTATTTGTTTGCTGATACTGAATTCTGAATAGACTGAATGCATTTTTTAAACTTTTGAAAACAATGGGTATGAATTTGTGAGTTGCTTTTAAAACGGTGGCATGTGACCGGTGTTGGTATTGAACTGAAGTTTGGTAAAGACCGGATGACAATTATGTCCCTATCGTCTTAACGAGGCAAAATATAGCATTTTTAACTAACTCAAGAGCCATATCTCCGGTGTAACTGGTCCGATCTGGCTGGGTTTGAACAAGGTTTGGTAAATATTGGATAAAAAGTAATGAAGGCCCTATCGTCTTGATGAGGCAAAATATAGCATTTTAACTAAATCAAGGGCCATAATTCCGGTCTTACTAGTCCGATCTAACTGGTTTTCGAGCTTGTCCGAACTATCATTGATATTAACAATCTGGTAAAGTTTGGTAAAGATCAGATAAAAACTAAAGGCCCTATCGTCTTAACGAGGTTAACAGACGGACGGACGGACGATGGACTGACAATTCGTCATCCCATAAGCTCTAATGGCCTTCGACCAGTAGAGCTAATACATGAGTTAGCAACAAAAACCAGCTGAGCGGTCGAGTTTTCCAGACAAAACATTTTCAATAACACTAATTAAACCAAAAGTAACATGAGACTTAGTTTAATGAATATGCACATTTAACCTCGGTCAACGTCCTGCTCTGATATCTGCAAGTAAGACATATGCATGAAACGGTCTTGGCAGGCCGAGATTAATGCAGATCTCATATGGAACTGAAGCATTAAATGTTGAGGGTTTGCATACTGGATCGACAACACACTTCCATGTCGCCTCCAGTCCCTTTAACACTAATACTCAAGATATATATACTCAGTTGCAAAAGAAACTGGGCATTTTGAAAATTTTACTTTACACCCTAGCCTCTTTATCAAGCGACAGTCTCTTAATGATTCGACCTATATATTATGCGTGCTGAATTGGTGTGAATTCGAAGGTTGAAATAATGGACACGCAGGTTTTCAATGATAACTTCTTTAATAATATAAACACTGTTATAATGTACATCGGTATTCCTAACATACAGTTCTATATCACGGTCTCATACTCCAAGATAATTTAATGGTAATAGAAAAGTTACTATCCGAAATAAATGCACATGAAAGGTAATTCCTTTCAAGGTAAACTAATAAACTATTGGTAAAGTCCAGTATCATTCAGTTATGAAAATTGAAGGTAATTCCATTCAAATTAAATGTGTAATGCACGTAAAGACGGTCAATTCCAGTCTGCCTCCAAGAGCACATAACTACTGTTTTAAATACAATTTATTGGCTTGGCCAAATTCAGAGTTTTATCAAAGAAACCCACAGTTCTAATGAAACAAAGAAAATGCAAACAAAGGCAACATATCACTTCTCAATAAACTAATCGAAGGCAAACATATTTCTTTTATACATAGAAATAAATAATTACCACCTTCTTTCATAAATGTGTGACTATTTATAACACCTTGTTACAAAACTTCCTGTTCACAAATTGTTGGTTTCCTAGTTCAAGGTGACTTGTAATTGTCTAACAATAAAAGTGATAATGGTAAATATGTAATCACTGGAGTGACTTGTAAATATTATTAAGTCCTCAGAATAGAGAAACTGATTATGACCAATTACAGTTTTATGCAGTGTTTCAATTATAAACTTGCAAATAATTTAAAATATATTTATGCAATAAAATGTAAAACATGTAACAAAATCAACAATACATGTGGAGCATAATAATTCCCCTCTGGTTTGAAGACTTTGGTCCCCAAAGTTTAAAAAGTGAAAATGCAAGTAAATATACATAATGTACAATATGATCACAATCTGAAAAGTAAATTCATATATGAGTATTCCAGTAGTGTTAAATGAAAATATTTCAAATAATAATATCCCCTCATGTGCATTATACTGTCACACTGGGATCAAATCGGAAGTCTTTCCAATTTAAGCGGGACAATTCAACTGGTCGCTATAGGTGTGCCGTTCACAATTGGAACAGTTAAACTTTTGGATGCATGTGCTTCTTCTGCTTTTCGTAAGGCCATTGCCATCGATTTGTCAAAACGAAATGTTCTTGCTGAAGCACTGTTGTCATTTTCCCGTGGAGTAGGTTCGTTTACATGTTCTAAACGTTCCAAGAGTCTATCATTTGCTTTCAGTATGGCTTCCTCGTTCAGCAGTCCAAGAGATTGTATTCAGTTTGACTTGGAACTGATTTTAGGTTTTAAATCTTGGTGATGTTTAACTTTCATTTGTGTTTGTTGTTTCATTGTGTTTGTAATGTGATGGTTCTCGTCTTGCAGACATGATATCTGAATTTTGAGATGGCCGACTACAGAATTCAATTGAGTCATTTCCGTTGTGTATTTTTCAATAAATTGGGTTTTCTCTTTTAACGATTCTTCTAAGTGATGCATTTTCCATGTTAATTGTTCATTTTCCTTTTTAAGATGCAAAATAAGTTTTTGAGAAATGTCCTGTTTAAAGTGTTCCTTTGACACACAATCTTTCAAAAGAGAAACTTCTGACTGTAGCTGGAGGTTTTCTATGTTTTGCTTATTATTATTTTCAAAAGTTGATTGTTTTGAAACAGCTTTAGACGCAAACTGTACGTTGTGCCTAGAAAGCATTGCTTTAATTTCTGAATCGCTAACTGAATGAAAAGGAAAAAGTGTGCAAATTGCCTTACGTTGGATGAAAGTGTTCAATCTTTCCTGGTCACGCTGCCGTTGTTTGACACTTTTCTTATTTCTCCATTGTGTCTGTTTATCAAGCTGATGATGGCACTTGCTTGCAGGTAGTGTCAAATAGAGAATCACGGGTAGCATTTGTTGGTTCCATGGTGGTCTGCTGTTTCTAAACTTGTTGTTCCTTGTTGATCGGCGATCCATGTTAATGATGGAAATTCACAATCACAGTAAAAAGTCGCTTATATTATAGTGTTAATTTAGGGAACTCGCTTGGCAATTGCTGAGAGGTACGTCAGTTCACGTACCGCTGTGATACCCACCACTTATTATGCGTGCTGAATTGGTGTGAATTCGAATGTTGAAATAATGGACACGCAGGTTTTCAATGATAACTTCTTTAATAATATAAACACTGTTATAATGTACATCGGTATTCCAAACATACAGTTCTATATCACGGTCTCATACTCCAAGATAATTAAATGGTAATAGAAAAGTTACTATCCGAAATAAATGCACATGAAAGGTAATTCCTTTCAAGGTAAACTAATAAACTATTGGTAAAGTCCAGTATCATACAGTTATGAAAATTGAATTCAAATTAAATGTGTAATGCACGTTAAGACGGTCAATTCCAGTCTGCCTCCAAGAGCACATAACTACTGTTTTAAATACAATTTATTGGCTTGGCCAAATTCACAGTTTTATCAAAGAAACCCACAGTTTTAATGAAACAAAGAAAATGCAAACAAAGGCAACATATCACTTCTCAATAAACTAATCGAAGGCAAACATATTTCTTTTATACATAGAAATAAATAATTACCACCTTCTTTCATAAATGTGTGACTATTTATAACACCTTGTTACAAAACTTCCTGTTCACAAATTGTTGGTTTCCTAGTTCAAGGTGACTTGTAATTGTCTAACAATAAAAGTGATAATGGTAAATATGTAATCACTGGAGTGACTTGTAAATATTATTAAGTCCTCAGAATAGAGAAACTGATTATGACCAATTACAGTTTTATGCAGTGTTTCAATTATAAACTTGCAAATAATTTAAAATATATTTATGCAATAAAATGTAAAACATGTAACAAAATCAACAATACATGTGGAGCATAATAATTCCCCTCTGGTTTGAAGACTTTGGTCCCCAAAGTTTGAAAAGTGAAAATGCAAGTAAATATACATAATGTACAATATGATCACAATCTGAAAAGTAAATTCATATATGAGTATTCCAGTAGTGTTAAATGAAAATATTTCAAATAATAATATCCCCTCATGTGCATTATACTGTCACACTGGGATCAATTCGGAAGTCTTTCCAATTTAAGCGGGACAATTCAACTGGTCGCTATAGGTGTGCCGTTCACAATTGGAACAGTTAAACTTTTGGATGCATGTGCTTCTTCTGCTTTTCGTAAGGCCATTGCCATCGATTTGTCAAAACGAAATGTTCTTGCTGAAGCACTGTTGTCATTTTCCCGTGGAGTAGGTTCGTTTACATGTTCTAAACGTTCCAAGAGTCTATCATTTGCTTTCAGTATGGCTTCCTCGTTCAGCAGTCCAAGAGATTGTATTCAGTTTGACTTGGAACTGATTTTAGGTTTTAAATCTTGGTGATGTTTAACTTTCATTTGTGTTTGTTGCTTCATTGTGTTTGTAATGTGATGGTTCTCGTCTTGCAGACATGATATCTGAATTTTGAGATGGCCGACTACAGAATTCAATTGAGTCATTTCCGTTGTGTATTTTTCAATAAATTGGGTTTTCTCTTTTAACGATTCTTCTAAGTGATGCATTTTCCATGTTAATTGTTCATTTTCCTTTTTAAGATGCAAAATAAGTTTTTGAGAAATGTCCTGTTTAAAGTGTTCCTTTGACACACAATCTTTCAAAAGAGAAACTTCTGACTGTAGCTGGAGGTTTTCTATGTTTTGCTTATTATTATTTTCAAAAGTTGATTGTTTTGAAACAGCTTTAGACGCAAACTGTACGTTGTGCCTAGAAAGCATTGCTTTAATTTCTGAATTGCTAACTGAATGAAAAGGAAAAAGTGTGCAAATTGCCTTACGTTGGATGAAAGTGTTCAATCTTTCCTGGTCACGCTGCCGTTGTTTGACACTTTTCTTATTTCTCCATTGTGTCTGTTTATCAAGCTGATGATGGCACTTGCTTGCAGGTAGTGTCAAATAGAGAATCACGGGTAGCATTTGTTGGTTCCATGGTGGTCTGCTGTTTCTAAACTTGTTGTTCCTTGTTGATCGGCGATCCATGTTAATGATGGAAATTCACAATCACAGTAAAAAGTCGCTTATATTATAGTGTTAATTTAGGGAACTCGCTTGGCAATTGCTGAGAGGTACGTCAGTTCACGTACCGCTGTGATACCCACCACTTATTATGCGTGCTGAATTGGTGTGAATTCGAATGTTGAAATAATGGACACGCAGGTTTTCAATGATAACTTCTTTAATAATATAAACACTGTTATAATGTACATCGGTATTCCAAACATACAGTTCTATATCACGGTCTCATACTCCAAGATAATTAAATGGTAATAGAAAAGTTACTATCCGAAATAAATGCACATGAAAGGTAATTCCTTTCAAGGTAAACTAATAAACTATTGGTAAAGTCCAGTATCATACAGTTATGAAAATTGAATTCAAATTAAATGTGTAATGCACGTTAAGACGGTCAATTCCAGTCTGCCTCCAAGAGCACACAACTACTGTTTTAAATACAATTTCTTGGCTTGGCCAAATTCACAGTTTTATCAAAGAAACCCACAGTTTTAATGAAACAAAGAAAATGCAAACAAAGGCAACATATCACTTCTCAATAAACTAATCGAAGGCAAACATATTTCTTTTATACATAGAAATAAATAATTACCACCCTCTTTCATAAATGTGTGACTATTTATAACACCTTGTTACAAAACTTCCTGTTCACAAATTGTTGGTTTTCTAGTTCAAAGTGACTTGTAATTGTCTAACAATAAAAGTGATAATGGTAAATATATAATCACTGGAGTGACTTGTAAATATTATTAAGTCCTCAGAATAGAGAAACTGATTATGACCAATTACAGTTTTATGCAGTGTTTCAATTATAAACTTGCAAATAATTTAAAATATATTTATGCAATAAAATGTAAAACATGTAACAAAATCAACAATACATGTGGAGCATAATATATAGAAAAACAAATGACAACATGATATTGGCAATGGAATGATAACAACTTTGGTACCAAACATGGCATATTCATTTTGGAATTTGTCAGTATTATTCTAAAAAAAACTATAGAATTAAATCTAAAGAAAACTCAGTGTCCACTTTCTTTTGCAACTGAGTGTACTTACTACACACTCGCAGTCTACCATGCATCTCACAGGGCTACATAGATAAAACAGTATCGAGTTACTGTTACGACTGTAACATGTGTACAAACTAACATTGCATCTTTACAGTTTTAAAAAGTTGTAAACAGTCAGTGCTGCAGTCATTTAGACTATTTAATCGCATGAAAAGATAATTACCCCCTTCTTCTAATAATCTTACACGAGCTTCATCGGATACTTTAACATAAAGTTTCATGATTGGAATTTCACATTTCTGATATTAAATATCAAGTTAAAAATATTGACTGGTATTAATTAATATTGACTGGTTTTGATTAAATAGTTTCTAAAAATCTTACAAGAGCTTCATCATAACTTAAATATACTTTAGGATTTTCTATCATTGGCGTCATTTTGAATTCTGCAATCAGCTACCTGTCAATAGACGGCGCTACCACGTGAACAGACTACATCATAACAGAAACTTACTACATCATAATGAAAACAGACCACATCATAATGCAAAGTGGCCACATCATAATGACAAGCGACCACA
This sequence comes from Cyrtodaria siliqua, assembly GCA_037043455.1. NCBI lineage: Eukaryota > Metazoa > Mollusca > Bivalvia > Adapedonta > Hiatellidae > Cyrtodaria > Cyrtodaria siliqua. The sequence goes on along the minus strand of JAWPHD010002032.1, from coordinate 149,713 downwards.
TCATAATGGAAAGTAACCACATCATAATGGAAAGTGACCACATCATAATGTAAAGTAACCACATCATATTGAAAATTGACCACATCATAATGGAAAGTGACCAGATCATAATGTAAAGTAACCACATCATAATGGAAAGTGACCAATCATAATGGAAAGTGACCACATCATAGTGACAAATGACCACATCATAATGAGAAGTGACAACATCATAATGATGTCGTGTTTGGCGTTCCATAGGCTTACCATAATGCATGTACCAAAACCTACGGTTAAAATGAATAAGTTTGGTAAACCGAGTAAACTTACCTCAACAGTTGTTGTGACATCATCTTCGTAAGTGGGCGTTTGTTCTTCCATTTTGTCTTCTTTCACTATAACAATTCCACTGTACAGCTCAATCTCTAGCTTCTGGTTATTTAGAGTGCACGGATGACGAGAATGTTTGGAAACGACTAATTCCGCCTCTACAAATGTATCATATCTGACAATGTTGTGTAAAACTGTTATGAATACACATAATTATTGAAGCATATAACTTCATATCTCTATGACCTATTTGTATACGTTGATTACGTTTATCAAGTCAGTTAAAATACAAGAATGAAGTTTGTTTGACGTTTATCTGTCAAACTACATGAGCAAAATATGCAAGACGGGTTTGTTTCTACTTAACTGAAATTTACCACTTTGGCAAGCAAGCGACAAAAAAAGTACATAGCCCATGCCATTTTGCACTGGTCCCAATGCCCAGATAAATATTGCCTGGTCCATAAGCACCCTTTTATGGCCTAAGATCACTGCTTCAATATTTGTATTGTTGAAAGTTTTGGCAAAACAAAATTGACTTAAAAATGTGTGCATCCCATGGCAAGCAAGTGGAAAAAATGTATTGTCCCATAGTCTGTCGCGACAAAAAAATACCTGTCCCATGCCATTTTGCACCTGTCCCAACCCCCCATATAAATATTGCCTGGTCCCTTAAGGAGGGGGGAAATGATACAAATTGTGGTTAAGTAGCAGATATTTCGGTTGTACAGATCGACAGTAGAGCCGGAGTGTGATTAAAGATGGCATGGAAGTGAGTTTGTTAAGTAGGGCAGTAGGAAGCAGTGTGTGGTATAGCTATGGATCAAAACACAGGTTTTAGGACCAATTCTAGACACGCGGACAAAAGCACCAAACTTTCCTCAAATGTATGTTTTATATTTCTCCATATTTTTAAAAGGTTCGTGAATCCCTAAATGATTTTTTTTTTGGTCAAACAGTAACAAAATAACTAAAACTGCTGATTTCTGCACTAATTTAATAAAACATATTTTTAAATGCTTATTCATTATTTTAGTTACCCATTGACGTGTAATGAAATATTTTTATGAAATAATAAATAAATAAATAAAGGGATAAATATGGGTCTTTTGGAAAAAATATGCAAAACAGGGTTTAAAAAAGCATTAAAACTGCTTATTTCTGAAATAGTTCAATAAAAAAATATTTCTTGAAAGCATCTCTTATTTTCTTTTACCATGTCAGGTATAATGATATTTTACACATTTCATCTTATTTTTAAAAGGGTCCCCAAAGATTCGTAAATACTTAAATGTATTTTTAGGGTCAAACAGGCAGAAAAATAACTAGCTTGAAAACTGTTGATTCAAATTCTGTAACAGACATAAATTTTAAATGCTTATTCATTAGTTTATTTATTATTATGAAATGTCAGAATTTCCCGCATTTCCTATATCACTCTTGGTGTAATAATACCTTTCTTGTAATCATAAACAAAATAAATAAATAAATGTGTTTTTCTTTAAATATTTTTATATAAGCCATCTTTGGTGCGGTCTTGCGAGTAACATGATATGTGTGACCTGTACATTTATGGGTATGTGTATATTGAAACTTGGTGTGTCTATGTTCTGTACAAATGTTTTGGAGTGGTCTGACATGTAACATGATAGGTATGGCCTGAATCTGTTGGAATGGGTAATTTGAAGCCCGCTACTACAGTTTATTTGCAATTGGTGGCTGTGTACTTACTTGTAACATTTCAGGTATGGCCTGTATCTGTATGAGTGTGGGCTACTTGAAGTCTTCTGACTCTATGTTCGTCTGTACCATTTGTGGGTATGGATTTACGTGTAACGTTACAGGTATGGCCTGTATATGTAGGAATGTGAGCTACTTGAAGCATTCTGTACATATGTGGGTGTATAATTAAGTGTAATATAAACTGTATGGTCTGTATCTGTTTTGGGGTGGGCAGCTTGAAGCCTTCTGCATCTATGTTCCATACAATATGTGGTTCTATACTTACGTGAAACATGACAGGTATGACCTTTATCTGTATGAGTGTGAATAGCCTGAAGCCCACTGCCTCTACGTTGTGTACAATACGTGCGTGTGCGTAGCTTGACACCTTAGACCTGCATCTATGAGTATGTTCCATACAGTACGTGGGTATTCTTAATAGTTATCATGACAGGTATTGCCTTTGTGAGCGACTTGACGCCCACAGACTCTATGGTTATCTGTATAATACATGGTTGAAACGGTAGTGTAACATGATAGGTAAGGCCAGTATCTGTACGAGTGTGGTAGTTTGAAGCCCGCTGCCTCTACGTTCTGTACAATACTGTTTGGGTGTGTGCAACTTAAAGACCACTGCCTCCTTGTTTCGTACGTGGGTATATACATATGTCTTAATTGATAGGTATGGCTTATATCTGTTTGAGTTAGGGCAACTTGAAGCAGCCCACTGTCACTATGATCCTTTGAACAATATGTGGATATATACTTTCTTGTAAAATGACAGGTATGGCCAGTATTTAAAGGAGTGTGGGTAACTTGAACTACACGGCCTCTACGTTCTGTACAATAGGTGTGGGCATGTATGAGATGGTATGGGTGTGGGCAACTTGAAGCCCGCTGTTTTATGTTCTGTAAATATGTGGGTGGATACTTACATCACAGGTGTATCATTATGCAACCTGGAAGAATGACTTTTAATATGCTAAAGAGGAGTCTTAACCTAAAAAAATATATACATCTACATTATAGAGGAACTAAACCAGAAATAAAATTTAAAAAATCCGTGTAAACGATCTTTGGGTTAAGCCATAATTAAGAATATATTGCTATCTATAAGTATTTGTATTTTGAAATGTGATACATATAGTAGCATGGGTGGGGTGAGGGGTGAGGGAGATTTATTTTAATACAGAGCAGCTTAAATCTAAGCCAAACATAAAATAAAATGTCTGTGTAAATGTTTTTTTGGGGGTATTAAGCCATAATTAAGAATATATTGCTATTTTTAAGCATTTGGAAGGTGGCCATTTTGAAATGTGCTAAAAATAGTAACAGAATAACCTTGGGGGCCTTTTTAGATTTTCGAGTTAGACTACCAACTACTATCACAGAAAAGTTGGTGCTTTTTTCCACTCTGTCTACATCCGACCATTTGGTACCTAGCTGTTAGGGCAAGAAGGGGGTTGGGGCATTATGGTAGTGAGTGTGGTGAAGGGGTGACAGTAGGCCAGGTAGTGAGATTAAGACGGTACAGTAGGGCATGAATTGTTAAGATGGAGCAAAAGTGCAGGGAGTGTGGTTCAGGTTGGTAGAAGGGCAGGGAATGTGGTTAGGGATTGTTGTAGGGCAGTCAATATGTTTAAGGAGGACAGAAAGACAGCCATTGTGGTTATCGAGGGGCAGCATGGCATGTAGTGTGGTTTACACATGGCATTAGGGCAGGTGGTTTGGTTAATGGGGTGACGTAGGTATGTGGTTTGGTCTATGAGGACAGAAGGTCAAGGAATAAAGAGTGGTTAGGGGGTCAGTAAGGAAGGTTGTGTGTCTAAGGAGGGCAAAGGGACAGGCATTGTGGTATATGAAGGAAGTATGGCAAGCAGTGTGGTTAAGAAATGCATTAATGTTGGTAGTGTGGTTAACAAAAACTGCTTGGCAGTAAATGTGTTGAAGGAGGGCAGTATTGCAGGCAGTGTAGTTAAATATGTGCAGTAGGGCAGACTGTAGTGTGTGGGTAGCAGGGCAGAGAGTGTGGTAAAGGAGGGCAGCTATTGTGGTTAATGAAGGCAGTAGAGTAGGTAGTGTGGTAAATGAAGGCATTAGGGCCTGTATTGTGGTTAATGAAGGCAGCAGGGCAGGTAGTGTAGTTAATGAAAAGCAGTAGAGTAGGTTGTGTAGTTTATGAAGGCAGTAGAGTAGGGAGTGTAGTTATCGAAATATAGATACATAAAAATCGAACAGGAAAAGCAGCAGGCAAGGACGACAGAAACCACAAACACACACAGAAACAAAAAACAAATTTAAAGACATCACAAACACAAAAGGGTTGACAATAGGGCTACCGCCTTGGAACGGTCAGTGGCAAAAACAAGCCGCTGGGGGTTAAAACCTTGTTCTAGGGTGCACCAAACCTCACACTTACCCTACTGTCAACCGAATAAAATGGGAAAGTGTAAATAAAGAAATCACCGCCATGAACTATTCTCTAACCAAAAAGGCAGCATTAACAGGCAGTATAAGTAAAACACAAAGATGCTCGTGTATATATAAATACAAAAAAAAAAAATCCTAGAAAGCCAAAAAGAAGGTAGCCAGAGCAACAAGAGAAAAAACATTGAGGGCACGACAAGACAAGACTGCAGACAAACATCAAACGTCACCGTCCTTTTGGGATTTAGGTGTACGCCATCATAGGGTCCTCAGCCTGTCCGGTCATCGCACAATCAAAGAGCAAAGCATAGTGGCGAACTTTAAATCCACCACCAAGCATGCAGTAGAGTAGGTAGTGTGGTTCATGAAGGTAGTAGAGTAGGTAGTGTGGTTCATGGAGGCAGTAGAGTAGGTAGTGTGGTTCATGAAGGCAGTAGAGTAGGTAGTGTGGTTCATGAAGGCAGTAGAGTTGGTAGTGTGGTTGCTGAAAGCCGTAGAGTATGTAGTGTGGTTTATGAAGGCAGTAGAGTAGGTAGTGTGGTTACTGAAAGCCGTCGAGTAGGTAGTGAGGTAAATGAAGGCAGTAGAGTAGAGTGGTTAATGAAGGCAGTAGGGCAGGTAATGTGGTTAATGAATGCAGTAGAGTGGATAGTGTAGTTAATGAAGGCACCACGGCAGAGAGTGTGGGTAAGCAAGGCAGCATGTAGTGTGGTTAATAAAGGTAGTATAGCGGATATCGTGGTGAATGAAGGCAGTAGATAAGGTACTGTGGATAATAGAAAGAAGAATGGCACGTAGTCAATGAGGGCAGTACGGTTAAGGATGGGCGGCGTGCAAGAATTATGGTTAAGAATGGGCAGTTTGGCTGGGAGTGTGGTTTTGCAAGCATTAGAGCATGCAGTGTGGTTAGGGGGAGCAGTGGCAAAGCAGTGTGGTTAATGACGTCATTGTGTGATAAAAATGAGTAAACTCATCATGAATGACTCACTAACATATTGTATAAATCCACCCATGAAAACCACAAAGGAGACCGCTGCACTGTCATGGCAATCAATGTATGGACATGAAGTGTTGGATAAAATACATTGATACTGTAGCTTTGTCAGCAGCATTGTCAGCATCTATATATACATAAAATGAGAAAAATAGTCCTAAATAGACCACAGCACACAAGGCAATTTTACCGTAGGTTAACACTGTACAACAAACTAAATAAAACAATAAAATTAAATAGTCAATGAATGGGACAAAATGAAGAGTAGTGAATATAGGATAAGCGACTTGGAACGGTTAGTAGGCAATACGGCCTACTGGTTAACTTAAATTGATGTTACGTTTACACTACCTCGCTATTAAACCTTCTAGACAGTGATAGCATCTGCTATCTGTGGTGACCAGCAGAAGCTGCTATCTTTGGTGACCAGCAGCATCTGCTATCTGTAGTGACCAGCAGCATCTGCTATCTGTGGTGCCAGCAATATCTGCTATCTGTGGTGAACAGCAGAATCTGCCTATCTGTGGTGACCAGCAGCATGCGCTTTGTGTGGAGACTAGCAGCATCTGCTATCTGTGGTGAAAAGCGGCATCTGCTATCTGTGGTGACCAGTAACTTCTGTTATCTGTCGTTATTACCTGTATATCGTGTTATAACATGAAGATTACCTGTATATCGTGTTATAACAGCAGGATTACCTGTATTACGTGTTATAACAGCAATATTATCTGGATATCGTGTTATAACAGAAATATTAGCTTTATATAGTGTTATAACAGCCAGAGTATCTGTAAATCATGTTATAACAGCAATAGTATCTGGATATCGTGTTATAACAGAAATAGTATCTGAATATCGTGTTATAACAGACAGATTATCTGTATATCGCATTATAACAGCCAGATTATCTGTATATCGCATTATAACAATAAGATTACCTGTATATCGTGTTATAACAGCAAAATTACCTGTATATCGTGTTATAACAACAATATTGCTCGTGATATAACATCAATAGTATCTGTATATCGTGTTCTAACAGCAAGATTACCTGCATATCGTGTTCTAACAGCAGGATTAACTATATATCCTGTTATAACAGCAAGATTACATGTATATCGTGTTATATCAGCAAGATTATCTGTATACTATTGAAGCTAGCTACCGCTCAGATCATTCAATTACCATGTTAAACTGCAACTTCACTGAATTTATAAAGGGCAAACCTCTTTGGAAACATAACAATTCGCTTCTAAGTGATATTGAATATTTAAATATAATGAATAACAAAATAGATGAAATTAAAATTCAATATGCGCTGCCAATTTATAATATTGATTACATTAACAACATACCAAATAATGAACTTCAATTTACAATTACTGATCAATTATTTTTGGATACATTGTTGATGGAATTAAGAGGAAAATCAATATCATATTCAAGCCACAAAAAAAAAGGAAATGAAAAACGTGAAAATGATCTTGTTCTTGAAATACAACATTTAGAACAAAGACTCTCTCCTGATCAAATACCCACTCTTGAACTATTAAAAGATGAACTACTGTTACTTCGTAGGCAAAAAATGAATGGTTTTCTTATTAGATCACGAGCTCAATTAATAGAAGATGGAGAAAAACCAACTAAATATTTTTGCAATTTAGAGACGCACAACTTTACTAGTAAAATTATACCCAAAATTGAAAGGCCTGATGGGAGTATAATCACAGATCAGAAAGATATTCTAAAAGAAACTGAAACCTTCTACAAATCTCTATACTCCAGCAGAGATGAAATATTAGAAACAATAGATTTAGATAAAGAATTGTCAGGACTAAGTGTACCCAAATTGAATGAGGAGGAATCTAAGTCATTAGAGGGCCTATTAACCTATCAGCAAGCATCATTATCGCTATTTTGTATGAAAAATAATCGTTCGCCGGGTACTGATGGTTTTGGGGCTGACTTCTTTAAAGTATTTTGGAAGAAACTGGGGCATTTTGTTGTGAGAGCTATAAATTGTGGGTATATTAATGGGGAACTGTCTGTAACACAGAAAGAGGGTATTATTACACTTATCCCTAAAGATAACAAACCAAGAAGATTTTTAAAAAATTATAGGCCAATTTCTCTCTTAAACTGTGTTTATAAAATTGCTTCAGGGGCCATTGCTTATAGAATAAAATCTATCTTAAACAAACTAATTAATGAAAATCAAACAGGTTTTATTGCAGGGAGATATATGGGGGAAAACACAAGAATGACATTTGATATCATGCAGTTTGCAGAAGAAAATAATTTACCAGGACTCATTTTACTCGTTGATTTTGAGAAGGCATTTGATTCTCTTTCATGGAAATTTATTCACAGCGTTCTTAAGTATTTCAATTTTGGAAACTCGATAATTTCTTGGATAAAATTTTTCTATAGAAATGCGAAACTGGCGGTTAATCAAGGAGGTAATTTATCTGAGTTTTTCAGCATAGGCAGGGGATGCCGTCAGAGGGACCCATTATCGCCTTATATATTTATATTATGTGCTGAAATTTTAGCAATAAAAATACAAAACAACAAAAAAAATAAAGGAATATCTATAAATGATAGGGAATATAAACTTTCACAATTTGCCGATGATACTTCCATTTTTCTGGATGGGTCAGATACTTCACTCAATGAAACGCTCGATGAACTTTCCTATTTTTCCAACATTTCTGGACTCAGGGTGAACTTTGACAAGACTCAGGTAGTTTGGATTGGGACAAGAAAAAACAGTACAGACTCAATTAAAACCAAGTGGAAATTAACATGGGGAAGCAACCAATTTAAATTGTTAGGTATACACTTTAATGTTGATCTTGATAAGATAATTGATATAAACTATAATGATAAGTTAGAAAAAATACAAAACCTAATCAAACTTTGGAAACGTAGATATCTTACACCGATTGGTAAAATAACAGTAATTAAAACAATATTATTACCCATTCTTAATCATTTATTTATTTCATTACCTAACCCAAATGATTCAATTATTAAAAAAATAAATGACATGTTTTATGAATTCTTATGGGAGGGACCAGCAAAGATAAAGAAAAGCATTTTAGTTAAACAGTATAATGAGGGTGGTCTGAAAATGATTAATCTCCAAGCATTCATATATGGACTTAAGGCAACTTGGATTAGAAGACTCATGTTTAAAGGTGGACAATGGCAACATATAGTTACCCATATTATAAACTTAAAAGACCTAATAAACCTAGGGATAGGTTTTGCAGAATTATTAATAATAAAAATGACTAACATATTTCGGAAGGATGTGTTAAAAGCTTACATTAATATTTTAGAACTAAATAAGGGCATTTTATGTGCTAACAATTGTTCAACAACTCCACTATTTTACAATCCTAATATTTTAATTGGAGGTAATGTAATATTTTACAAATCTTGGTATTCAAAAGGTATTCATCAACTTAATGATTTAATAGATGAGAATGGAAACTTTTATTCTGTTGAGGAATTTAATAACTTGCATAATGTAAATGCACATTTTCTGCTATACAATGGAGTTATTGCGGCAATTAAAGCTTACATTAGAAAAAATATCTCCACAGAAAAAATGGAAAAAATACAAAGTCCTATTCTTCCTTTTAATGATTCCATTTATTAAGAACAAACATGAATCAAGGGACCTTTATAATATTATTAACCAAAACCCCAGCAAACCAACTTCAAAATCCAAATGGGATGAAATTTATAACATAGAGGAAGAAACATGGAATAATATACATATCCCCCTTTAAATCCTCAACAAATACAACATTACAATGGTTTCAAGTACGGTTAAACCATAGAATTCTTCCAACCAGAAAATGTCTTCATAAAATAAACATCATTGATAGTCCAATGTGCAAGTATTGTCAAGAAGAGGAAACATTAACACATATGCTTTGGTATTGTCCCGAAACCCAATCGATTCTTAATAAGTTAAAAACTTGGCTGTCCAGCAATAACATATATTTACATTTCACAGAAGAATCATTTATATTTAATATTAGTAACACGTTAACACCAGCCGATTTGTACATACTACTTGAAATGAAGTATTATATTTTCTCAACCAAACATTTACAAAGTAAACTGTCTATAGAGGCCTTTAAAAACAGAATAAGAAAATCGTTTAGTATTTTGGAATGTATAGCAACAACAAACAATGTACTCGAACCATTTGTTAAAAAATGGAGCAACTATAAGAACCTTTTTAGTTAGTTTTGATCTGTAAATATCAGAGACTTCACCCTTCCATTTTGTGTTTTCTGTAATATTCTGGCCAAGGAACTGACATAACCATGATAACGGTCTGATATTCTATATTATATAACAATGAGTGAGATGTGAAATGTGATCATGTGGGGGAACATAAACAACACTTTTTTTTTTCTCCTTATTTATTATAGTTATTTGTTTTTCTCTATCTTTTCCCCTAAAAACATTACTCTTCTAAATAGTGACTTTTTATTACACAAATAGAGATAAAACACAACACAAACAAGCTAAATCTTTATAAGACAACCATTTATACAGAATTCTCATACTGAATACAAATAATAGATGATTTTATTATGTATATCACTTCTGTATTGTATAATATTATAGATGTGTTTGTTTGTAAGGCGTGCGGTGGGATGGTCCTACCCGACCCACAACATGCCAAATTACGGGGAGAATAAATGGGTCACCATTGGTGACTGAAAAAAAAAAAAAAAAAAAAGATTATCTGTATATCGTGTTATAACAGCAAGATTACCTGCATATCGTTCTCTTACAGCGAGATTACCTGTATATCATGTTATAAGAGGAAGATTACCTGCATATCGTGTTCCAACAGCAATAGTAAATGTATATCGAGTTAAAACAGCAACATTACCTGTAAAGCGTGTTATAACAGCAAGATTACATGTATATCATTTTATAACAGCAAGATTACATGTGTGTCATGTTATAACAGCATGATTATCTGCGTATCGTGTTAAACATCAAAATTACCTGTATATCGTGTTATAACAGCAAGATTACTGTATTTCGTGTTATAACAGGAAGACTACCTGTATATCGTGTTATAACAGCAATAGTATCTGTATATCGCGTTATAACAGCAACATTACATGTAAATCGTGTTATAACAACAACATTACCTGTATATCGTGTTATAACAGCATGATTATCTGTATATCATGTTATAACAGCATGATTATCTGCGTATCGTGTTAAACATCAAGACTATCTGTATATCGTGTTATAACAGCAAGATTACTGTTTATCGTGTTATAACAGGAAGACTACCTGTATATCGTGTTATAACAGCAATAGTATCTTTATATCGAGCTATAACAGCAACATTACATCTAAATCGTGTTATAACAACAATTTTACCTGTATATCATGTTATAACAGCATGATTATCTGTATATCGTGTTATAACTGCATGATTATCTGTATTTCGTGTTATAACAGCATGATTATATGTATATCGTGTTATATCAGCAAGATTACCTGTATTTCGTGTTATAACAGCATGTTTTATCTGTATATCGTGTTATAACTGCAAGATTACCTGTATATCATGTTATAACAGCACGATTATCTGTATATCGTGTTATAACAGGAAGGCTACCTGTATATCGTGTTATAACAGGAAAATTACATGTATATCGTGTTATAACATGAAGATTACCTGTATATCGTGTTATAACAGAAAAATTACATGTATATCATGTTATAACAGCAAGATTACCTGTTTATCGTGTTATAACATCAAGATTGCCTGTATATCGTGCCCTAACAGCAAGATTATCTGTATATCTAAGATTACTGTATATCATGTTATAACAGGAAGACTACCTCTATATCGTGTTATAACAGCAATATTATCTGTTTATCACGTTATAACAGCAACATTACATGTAAATCGTGTTATAACAATAACATTACCTGTATTTCGTGTTATAACAGAATGAATATCTGTAAATCGTGTTATAACAACATAATTATCTGTATTTCGTGTTATAACAGCATGATTATCTGTATATCGTTTTATAACAGCAAGATTACCTGTATATCGTGTTATAACAGCATCTTTTATATGTATATCGTGTTATAACTGCAAGATTACCTGTATATCGTGTTATAACAGCATGATCATCTGTATATCGTGTTATAACAGGAAGGTTACCTATATATCGTGTTATAACAGCATGATTACCTGTATATCGTGTTATCATGCATATCATGTTAAACATCAATATTACCTGTATATCGTGTTATGACATGAAGATTACCTGTATATCGTGTTATAACAGCAAAATTACATGTATATCATGTTATAACAGCAAGATTACCTGCATATCGTGTTATAACATGAAGATTACCTGTATATCATGTTATAACAGCATGATTACCTGTATATCGTGTGATAACATGATGATTACCTGTATATCGTGTTAAAACAGCAAAATTACATGTATATGATGTTATAACAGCAAGATTACCTGTATATCGTGTTATAACATCAAGATTACCTGTATATCATGTTATAACAGCATGATTATCTGCGTATCGTGTTAAACATCAAGACTACCCGTATATCGTGTTATAACAGCAATATTACTGTATATCGTGTTATAACAGCAAGACTACCTGTATATCGTGTTATAACAGCAATAGTTTCTGTCTAAATCTAAATCGTGTTATAACAACAACTTTACCTGTATTTCGTGTTATAACAGCATGTTTTATCTGTATATCGTGTTATAACAGCACGATTATCTGTATATCGTGTTATAACAGGAAGGCTACCTGTATATCGTGTTATAACAGCAATAGTATCTGTATATCATGTTATAACAGCAAGATTACATGTATATCGTGTTATAACAGCAAGATTACCTTCATATCGTATTCTAACAGCAAGATTACATGATATAACAGCCAGATAATCTGCATATCATGTTAAACATCAAGATTACCTGTGTATCGTGTTATAACATGAAGATTACCTGTATATCGTGTTATAACAGCAAAATTACATGTATATCATGTTATAACAGCAAGATTACCTGCATATCGTGTTATAACATGAATATTACCTGTATATCATGTTATAACAGCAAAATTACATGTATATCATATTATAACAGCAAGATTACCTGTATATCGTGTTATAACATGAAGATTACCTGTATATCGTGTTATAACAGCAAACTTACATGTATATCATGTTATAGCAGCAAGATTACCTGTATATCGTGTTATAACAGCAAAATTACCTGTATATCATGTTGTAACAGCATGATTATCTGCGTATCGTGTTATAACAGCAAGATTACCTGCATATCGTATTCTAACAGCAAGATTACATGATATAAAAGCCAGATAATCTGCATATCATGTTAAACATCAAGATCACCTGCATATCGTGTTATAACATGAAGATTACCTGTATATCGTGTTATAACAGCAAAATTACATGTATATCATGTTATAACAGCAAGATTACCTGCATATCGTGGTATAACATGAATATTACCTGTATATCATGTTATAACAGCAAAATTACATGTATATCATATTATAACAGCAAGATTACCTGTATATCGTGTTATAACATGAAGATTACCTGTATATCGTGTTATAACAGCAAACTTACATGTATATCATGTTATAACAGCAAGATTACCTTATATCGTGTTATAACATCAAGAGTACCTGTTTATCGTGTTATAACAGCAATATTACCTGTATATCGTGTTATAACAGCAAGATTACCTGTATATCGTGTTATAACAGCAAGATTATATGTATATCATGTTATTACAGCAACATTATCTGTATATCGTGTTATATCGTGTTATAACAATTTGCTTTGTCCTGCAGACTATGAATGGGTTAATTAATAAAAGGACTAGCGCTCTTATAAATGCACTTTATTGGTTATTTTGACATTTTTGTTATGGCGACCCATAGTGCTTTTAAACAGTAGTTTGTTTAGTCGAAAGTTATTTGATTTGAAAATTCCCTTATTGAAATGTTGTTCTAAGTAATGGTAGATAAATTTGAGTGAAAATATTAATATGGTAATGCCGAATTAGTATTTGTTCAAAACAAGCTGCCTCCTTATATCACAGCGATATCTCTCTGCTAAAAGGGTATCTTGCTTGTTAGAGAGTTATCGTGCATCTTATGTGCTTGAGAGATATATATCTAATTTATAAATATCTATATAGCTTAAGGGGATATCTGTAATTATTAGAAACGTAGCTTTCTGCTTTAAAGAGATATCTCTTAAATCAATATATCTCCTTAAGCCAGAGAAATATCGCTGTAAGATACCTCTCTAATATAAGCTAGATAGATATATTACTTCTTTAATCTTACAAGAAATCTCTTATAGAGATATCTCTAGCTTAAATAGCTATGAGCCGCAACACACGAAAATGTCCCTTTTGGCGTTTAGACGACAACGTCATAAAGTAAAAATTTATGACGTCGGCTGGTAATCAATTAATTACTAATAAAATTTCTCGTCACTTCTGTGTTTTACCTAATTATTATATCATAGGGTATATGTTTTCTTATATAAATAGTAGATGCTATAGAAAATGGTAATTGTTTATGTTTTTTGATGTTATTTAATCAATGACGTCGTCCAAGACGCCGACGTCGACGTCAAAATTAATGGCGATTATAATCTTTAATTTTCAAATTGAGATAAAATCATTTTTAATCAAGATAGCAACATAAAATAAACATATTTTTAAAGAGAAAATCAGAGTGTTTCATAACATTATAAAACATAAAATGTGAAAATTTTGTCTGAAGGGTCGTTTTCCTGTGTTTCGTCTCATATATATAGCTAACATGGATATCTTTCTTTTAAGTTAAAAGGATATATGTTGCACTATCTGTATTTGGCTGGCAAATAAGGTGTTAATAGGGGGGACATTTTAAAATAATTTAGCCGTAGAGAGATATCTATGTTAGATGATTTAAAGAGCTATCTCTCTGGCTTAATATATATATCTTAATATTAAAATGATATCTCTCCGCCTTAAAGATACATATCTCTGTAAGTTAGAAAGATACCTATTTAAGATAGAGAGAGAGATTTTTAAGAGATATATATCTCTTTTAACGTAACCAGATATCTTTGCAATACTCTTAAAGAGATATAGTTCTAGCTTAAAGAGATAGCTTTCTACTTTAAAGAGATATCGCAAAATATATAGCTTTCTACTGTAAAAAGATATCTTAAAGATATATATTTCTATGTTAAAGAGATATATTTCTATCTTACAGCGATAGCTTGTTTGGAAATAAAGACAATAACAAATGTTAAAGACTTAAACTGACTAAGGAAACCCTTAAGTGCAGAACTTGTTTGCTGTGTAATATTATACATGTGTTTGAATAGCGCTGCAGTGTTGAATATACTATTTGAGACTTACCATAGTCATCTTTGAAAGTCAGAATTGCATGGTCACCAAACAGCTCCACCGAAACCACGTCAAGTTCGATACCGTCAAAACTTCGTTTATTCTCAAAATAGTTTACCAACATATCATCAGAACAGTCTCTCGGTAGATTACCGACTCGAATGCGCCTTGTTTTGTCTGAAAGCGATTACATACTGATACAAATAAACTTAGCTAGTAATCCCATTGAACCGATTATTGAGTGTAGCGGTCATAACATTGCAATTAAAATAATTATCATAAGTATACACATACTGTACAAACAATACTTGAGAAAAAAAATGTTTTAATTTACCTTGCTTTACATGAATGATCAGTATGTTCTTATTTAAATGAACAAGATCCACAGGAGGGCCTGTATCACTCTACTGACTTGAATACTCTAAGGCCTATTGGAAAAAAAAAAAATTAAAAATCAAGGGCTATAACTCTGATGTATCTAGTCTGATGCAACTGGTTTTGAACTAGTGCAAGCTTTTATTAATATAAATATATTGACAAAATTTAGTAAAGATCGAATGAAAGATATAATCACGAGGCAAATATAGGACATTGTCATGAATTCAAGGGCAATAACTATCGTGTTTATTAAACCTGTAGTTTTCAGTATGGTAGACGCTTTCGTTAATATAAAGACTGTGACCAAGTTTGGTAAAGACCGGATGCACAAAGGGGGGGGGGGACTATATTAAGAGTTCACAGGGGGAAAATATAGGATTTTCTATTAAATCAAGGGCAATAACTCTGAAACTTATTAACCGATATGGGTTGTTTTCAAATTTATCTGAGCCTTTAATAATATAAAGATTTCGGCCAAGTTCGGTAAGGATCGAATGCAAAATGAAGGGGCTGGTGTTCACAATGCAAAATAAAAGATTTTCCATTAAATCAAGGGCAATAACGTTTGCGTTTATTATCCGATACTGGTGGTTTTCAAACTTGTCCAAGCTTCCATTAATATAAAGACTCTGACCAAATTTGGTAAACATCGGATGCAACATGAAGAGACTGCTGGTGTTCAGAAAGCAAAATATAGGATTTTCCATTAAATCAAGGACAAAAACTCAAAACATGTTTCTTTATTTCATCTCATTAATAATAATCCACTGACATCGTGAATCACTAAAATCCTTTTGAAATAGTTGTTGCTATGTACAATTATACATAATAAATATATTGAAACAACGCTTCCCCCGGAAATCTCGTTTAATTTGGGTTGACTGAATCGGCTCTTTGCGCGAATATAACACTATAGTCGATGGCAAGCGAAGGTGCGCGTGACGTCACATCGTGTTTCTCCCTTAGCAAAAAATCGCTTTAAAAAAAAATCGCCCACAACATATACATAATGAGATTTTCGTAGAGTTTCTCGACCTGTTTATGTGCATTATAGTTGTTTTCAGCATCCAATTCGTTCGTCTAGCATAGATCAGCATACATGTAACCTCGATTTATGAGAAAAAAGGTAGTTTATCCGCCAGATGGCGATGAGGAGGCGCCAAAAGCAATGACTATGAATGCAAGTTGAAAATCAACCTTGCATTCAAAAAGGACACCTTTTGTCATGCCAATATTTACAAATAATTCACATGATAACATTACATTCAATTTCATTAAGCAATAAAAAGTCTTGCTAAATCTTTTTTTCAGTATAAAACATGCTCAAATATTAAATATTCTGCACTCAAAAATGTATCACAGTTTGTTTACGTTGCATTTATAATAATAACAAAATTCTGTATTTTTATCAGTTAACACATTAATAAATACTAAAAAGTGGATCCCTTGGAAGCAACAAACACAAACAAGAAATAAAAGTAACACAATGCAAATAATGTTTTTGCAATCGTAAAAATTAAATTGATAAAAATTGAGTGAACATACGAGAGGCATTCATTATATAATACAACTATAGCTGTCCATTGAAAATAACTCTCGATATTTGCTTTATATTACAGTCCAATGCATTACCGTTTAAATGATATCAAACTTGTTTTAGACTTGGATTAAGTGCCCGGAACATATTCAATGAACTTGGTGATGCTTATGGAACTAATAAAGTGTCGTATGCCACAGTTACACGTTGGATTAAACAATTTAAAAGTTGAATTAATTCAACTGAAGGTAAGCCCCGTCCTGGAAGACCATTTAGTGTGGTGACACCCAAAAATAGCCAAAAAATGAAGGAGTTATTAGCAAAAGATGCTAGATTAACTACTGGTCAGTTAGCTAAGTGCCTAGGCATATCGACCGGATCCATCTTTAAAATATTGGAAGAAAGTTTTGAAGGTTAGAAGAATGTCTGCTAGATGGATCCCCCGCCTCTTAACGGAAGACCAGAAGAAACAGCGTGTTTCGCTAGCCCGTAAATTGTTGAAACAATACCCTAAATTTGACCAACGAGCGTTTTCTAACTTAGTGACAGGCGACGAAACTTGGGTTCATTATTATGAACCTACCAGGAAAACAAGTAATAAAATATGGGCAACGAAAAATACCAGAAGATCATCTGTAGCAAAACGGACCATTAGTGTGAAGAAAGTGATGTATGCTATTTACTTCAATAGTCGCGGGGAAACGGCGCAAGTGGCGATTCCCCGGAGTAGAACAGTAACAGGAACTATGTATAGGGACCTTGTATTGAAAAAACTGAAACAGAGGTTAATAAAACATCGTCCAGTCCTTGGCTTATCACGCATGTCACTGTTACACGATAATGCTCCTGCTCATAAGTCTGCGACGGATAACAAGTTTTTGAAAGAAAAGGGCATGACTGTACTTTGTCACCCTCCGTATTCTCCAGACCTGGCCCCTTGTGTGTTCTTTTTGTTTACCCGCATAATGAAACACTTAGAGGGCCGAAGATTTCGCTCCAGTAATGCGATTGGTTCTGCAATATTCCAGTATCTGGAAGGTGTCCCTAAAAAGGACTATGCCAGCGCTTTCCAAAATTGGATTAAAAGGTTGAAATTGTACATACGTGTAAAGGGATAGTATTTTGAAGGGATGATGGGATGTAATAAAATAAAAGTTCGCAATTGCAGTTACACTTTAAATCGTAGTCCCTATGTGTGTGTGTGAGATAAACTTCATTAATGTTGTCTGAATACCCATAAATTTTGCCTCAATACCCATCTAACTAGTTCACAAACAGAAACTAAAACCATAAAAGAAGATAGAGGTGCAGTATGTGCTGAAAACACATGGCAGCCTGATGATCTCTGAACCAGATATGGCCCGAATTATCTGTTTCTTTCTGTTACTGCAATGATTCATCAGGCGCTGCCAAATAAAGGACTGCGATCTTTGCCATCATGTATAAGTTAAATATGTCCATACTAGTAAGACAGGTTGAATGACACAGTAGAGGAATTAGCAAAATATATTCAAGGACAATAATTGAAGATTTACTGGTGCTTGACTTATATTACATAGAAGACTCTCGTGTGACAGAAATTGCTCAACAAATAGCTAAAGTATGTCACGACACGTTTGTAACTGAGCTTACAGACGACATAACCAAGTCACTTTTTAAACAGATAAACCAGAACACGTCTTTTCTTTGTTAAGATCAGTTAGATCGCCAACTTACAACATATTCTATAACTTGCTTTCTCCTCTCGCATATATATTTATCATATATGGTTTGGATTAAGGTTCATCTGGTGTCTCACCAGACCTTTCTAACTTTGGAAAACTTATTTTGATTTTAAGCAGACTATACGAGCTCCTTTACAATGCCGTTTTTTATACATGCAAAACATAAGTAAGTATGATTAGCAGTTCAGTTACACGTTGTTGAATGCCACTAGCAGAAAGTTTAATAGAGGATACATCAACCATGAGGAATATATATATACCTGAAAGTGTGACAGCCATAGCAGAGCTCTGGTTACGTGGCTCAGCAGTCGGTTGCGATAGAAGAGAAACTAAACACGTTCAATGAAACAGAGATGAAGATGTGCTTTGTATCAGACAAAGAGAGTAGGATGCAGGCAGATCTCCATCAATTCACTAAGAGGTTGATACAGTACGTGTGTTGCAGATTATGCTAAACAAGACTTCACTAAACTTATGATATATCCAGTAGGCAAAGACGTTGTAGCACATGTTATACCAATGGTACAGTAAATGTAGTTAGATGAGTTAGTTAGGTTATGGGTTAGTTTTAGGAGTTAGGAATCACTTTAGGTGCTTCGTTACACATTGTATTGCCTAATCATTAGGTCATATACACCAAGACTCATAGTTGCTTTTCACACTTACTAGATGTAATGAAATATCTTCATTTGCTGAAAGAAGTAAAACCTGTGTTTGGAAAACCTTGAAATACTATGTTCAGGTTGCACAAGCTTTCCAATTCCAAAAGTTGAACTACTTGGAAATTGTGTTTTCCTGATGTATGACACAGAAAGTACATATACATGTTACAAAGTGCAATCCACAGCAATAACACAAAAATACTATCTTTTTTTCGGATATAGATCTGTTTTATCATTTATGTGGATTTTCGTTTATTCATTTCACTTGAACATCATCTGAAGTGCACATGAAACGCGCGATTTCAGTGGTTGAATTTAGTTGATTTTCTCATCAATATTGATTATGACCTCCGAGGCAGTGTTGTCAGAACCAATAGCGGAGAGTTAGGATATGATTTTAATGAGATTGGTAAAGGTCGAAAAGAGATTTTGCTTACTAGTTTTGATTTTGCTTACTAGTTTTTGCATGGATAAGGAAAATTAACGAAATAAAATATACATACGAGTATATAAGGAATTTATATAATAAGCTAGGATTTAATTAAATAATTGAAATTAACAATTTTTAGCAGTTACTTATGTTGGTAAAGAAAACAGATCTGAATAAAGATAAAGGAAGAACAGGAGACCCAAGAGGGCATGTGCACGCTCTACTTGCTAAAGATAATGTTTATGTATAATGCGCCATAACTCTTTCAAAAATCATTCAACCGGAACATGGCGATGATATACGCAACTAGGCTTGGTACTGAGCATCCCTGCCAAGCTTCGTTGATATCCAGCAAGAGGTTCAGGAGAACTAATCTGTACAAAGTTAGTGTTTAAGGGGTCATAACCAAAATGCATTCAACCAGAACACGGCAATGACAGGTACAACTAGGCTTCCCGCCAAGATTCGTTGAAATCTGGAAAGGAGTTCAGAAGAGACTAATCTGGACAACGTTTGAGTATTAAACCCTTTAAAGGGCCGTTATTTAACCGGAATATGGCAATGATATGCACAATAAGGCTTAATCAAACCGAGACTGCAATATTTCGTACGTGTCGTGCTCGGCCGTTTCCAAAGGTCCATTATCATACTCTTTTTTCATAGCACAGTGGCGTTGCTTGTGCAGTGTGGCGGCAGTAAAACGTCTCCCCGCGCTTGCAATCAGTACTGTTATTCATTCGATCTTTGGAGATCGCTGAGCCCGATACTTATATTTAGTGATCGGTGGTACATTTTCAATTTCTTTTGTTTTCTTACTTAATTTTCGATTCGGTGGTTCCACTACTCCGGCCGATAAAAGGCTCTGGGTATTGTTTAACAACTCATAGGATATGTTGTCTGCTTTTTAATTTAGTCTTTTGGCTGTTACTTGTGATACGCAGGCTTCATAACCTCTGCTCTCAACTAAATTACTTTTTGTTTATTTCGCTCTTCGGGGCATACACTTTTATTAGATCCTGGGACCATACGCCGCTGGATATAGGGGATAAAATAAAGATAAAAAATATTGCTATATCCACCGCCATATGCTTGCATCTTCGGGATGGTTAAAATTCTGTAGTTGATTTTTATGAATATTGAGTTCTGCTCAACCCGGGCTGGAGGGCGTGAGCGGTAGCTAACATATTTCACTACCGCTCATGAACAGTCTCAATCAAACCGAGACTTCAATATTTCGTATGTGTCGTGCTCGGCTCCATTATCATACTCTTTTTTATAGCACAGTGGCGTTGCTTGTGCAGTGTGGCGGCAGTAAAACGTCTCCCCGCGCTTGCAATCAGTACTGTTATTCATTCGATCTTTGGAGATCGCTGAGCCCGATACTTATATTTAGTGATCGGTGGTACATTTTCAATTTCTTTTGTTTTCTTACTTAATTTTCGATTCGGTGGTTCCACTACTCCGGCCGATAAAAGGCTCTGGGTATTGTTTAACCACTCATAGGATATGTTGTCTGCTTTTAATTTACACTCAACAAAATTCCTAATCGGTCAGTATATATTGTATTACTATTTTTATAATAATGCATGTATTAACACGAAATTTCAAATATCGATATTTGAAGAGGTACTGCAATTAATTATTGATTTTTTTCTGGCCGGCTCGAGGTAAAATTAGCCGTGTTAGGCGCGTTGACCAATATAGCACATTTTGCACGTGCAGGGCATGGACACCAATATGCACGTGTTCATGTACACTTTTGTCATTGCTGATGATTTTCCTACTTGAAAAATAGATACCATGGCGAGAATAACACAAGAGGAACGCGGCCGAGCTGTCGGAATGTTACAGGCCGGGACACCTTTACGACAGGTGAGTTTTATTTTTTGAAATTTCAAAAGAATATCGATATAATTTATTTGTAGCTATTATTTTGGTGGCTTTTTCCGTTTTTCACTTTATTTCAGGTGGCAAGAACCTTCAATCGGCGGCTATCCACCATCCAAGCTCTTTGGGCGACATTCAACCAAACCGGAAGTGTGGCTGATCGACCCCGACGGTTCAAACAGAGGATGGCAACACAACGGCAGGACAGATATATGATCGTATCACATCTCCGTGATCGTTTTCTACCAGCTACATCGACATCTAGCATACGAGGGAGACTCATGGACGTCATGTATCAACTCAAACCGTACGAAACCGGTTACGTGACGTCGGAATTCGATGCTGTCGACCTCGGAAAGGTCCTATCTTAACGAGAAGACACCGCCAAGCTCGCTTAGCTTGGGCTAGGCGACATTTACGGTTCACCGAGGCCGACTGGGCGAATGTGTTTTTCGTCGACGAGACAGGGATTACATTGCGTTGTGCCGACGGCCGCAAACGCATTTATCGCCGACGTGGTGAGAGAAACAGCGTCAATTGTGTTCTTGAGGCGGACCAGTTCGGGGGAGGATCCATCGTGATATGGGCGGGCATTTCAATGCACACCAAAACACCGATCGTGTCCATACAAGGCAACATGAATGCACGACGATATCAGACGGACATCATTCAACCTGTTCTTATACCACACATTGCTGCAAACCGTGGCATGCAACTCGTCCAAGACAACGCTCCGTGCCATATCGTCAGAGCAACATTGGCAATGTTACAGGCCAATAACATACAAGTCATCCCTTTTCCCGCTTATAAAAGTCCTGACCTAAACCCAATCGAGCATGTCTGGGACTTATTAAAACGAAAGGTACGGGCCTAACCTCAGCAGCTGAATCTAAGGGAATTGGAGCGTGACGTCAACCGCGTTTAGAGAAATATCCGTCAGCAGTATCTTCACAGATACATTGTATCAATGAGGAGTCGTTGTCGAGCCGTGATTACTGCCGATGGAGGGCACACACGTTATTAACATACAACAGACGTCAATTAACATGATTTTGTGACTTTTGAATTACCGGGTCGCCTTATTCATTCCTGCGGAAGATGTCAACTCTTTATTTGTTAGAAATGAAATTTTGTTTGTTGATTTGTAATGAATTCCGCTTTCTTATGCGATCAATACATTCACGAAATTGATTTTTTTTTTAATTACAATTTATTGAGGTGACCGATTAGCAATTGTGTTGAGTGTAGTCTTTTGGCTGTTATTTGTGATACGCAGGCTTCATAACCGCTGCTCTCAACTAAATTCCTTTTTGTTTATTTCGCTCTTCGGGGCATACACTTTTATTAGATCCTGGGACCATACGCCGCTTGATATAGGGGATGAAATAAAGATACACATATTGCTATATCCACCGCCATATGCTTGCCATCTTCGGGATGGTTAAAATTCTGTACTGTTGATTTTTATGAATATTGAGTTCTGCTCAACCCGGGGCTAGAGGGCGTGAGCGGTAGCTAGCATATTTCACTACAGCTCATGAACAGTCTCAATCAAACCGAGACTGCAATATTTTGTAAGTGTCGTGCTCGGTCGTTTCCAAAGGTCCATTATCATACTCTTTTTGATACTGATCATCCTTGTCAAGTTTCGTTGAAATCCAGCCAGGGAAGTAGAATGTTTGTGTATCAAAAACCTTAAAAGGGCCATAACTCCGCCAAAAATCTGTAAATCGGAACGCAAAGATGATATTCACAACAAGGCTTGGTGCTGTTCATCCAACAAAGTTGCGTTGAAATCTGGCGAGGAGTTCAGGAGAACTAGTGCAGACAAAGTTTGTGTATTAAAACCTTTAAAGTGCCACAACTCTGCCAAAATCATTCAACCGGAACACGCCGATGATTTGCACAACTAGACCTGGAACTGATCATCCCTAAAATGTTTCGTTTAAATCCGGCCAAGGGTTCAGTAGAACTAGTCAGGACTAATTGTGTGTATTAAAACCTTTAAAGGGCCATATCCCCGCCAATATCATTCAACCGGAACACGGTGACGATATGTACAACTAGGCTTGGTACTGATAACCCCTACAAAGTCTCTCTGAAATCCGGCCAAATGAAAACCCTTTCGTTTTAATGAGGCCAAAACATAGCATATTTCAGAAAATCAAGGGCCATAACTCCGGTGTATATGATTCAAACTGGCTGGTTTTCGAACTGTCCGAGCATTCATTGATATTAACAACCTGGTAACGTTTGGTAAAGATCGGATGAACAATGAAGGCCCTATCGTCTTAACGATGCAAAATATAGCATTTTAACTAAATCAAGGGCCATAACTCCGCTGTTATTGGTTCGATCTGGCTGGTTTTCGACCATGTCCGAGTTTTCATAGATATTATCAATCTGAGACGTTGGTAAAGATCGGGTGAAAAAAGAGCTCCTATCGACGATAAGCGAGTGCAAATATAGCATTTTAACTAAATCAAGGGCCATAACTCCGCTGTTATTGGTTCGATCTGGCTGGTTTTTTAACTGCCCGAGCTTTCATTGAATTAACAATCTGGTAAAGATTGGTAAAGCTCGTATAAACAAGAAGGGCCTTATCGTCTTAACGAGGTAAAAGTTAACGCGACGGACGGCACGGACTATCTCCATCCATAACTGATTATAAAACGTAAGAATAAAATGACCGAACAGTTACACGTGTTTAGCAACCGCGATTTTTTTTATTTTATAGTTTTATTTAAGATATGATAATGTTAATTATTCTATGTCCCTGATTTTATCCCCTGGATAGAGTTTTATACACGGTTTTGAAGTGTAATTTGTCGTTATTTGGAGGGTTAGTTTTCTTTAATAAATCTGATTTTTATTTTATCTATTTCTTATATATTCTACTTAATTTTATTAATTTTCCATATCTATTAAAAAAAAATCAAAACCAAACTTCTCTCTAAGATCGACCGTTTACTGATCGATATCAATGAGAAATTGGTTGAGACGCCCCCTTAATATTCGCTCGTTGCTGTTACGTGTGATCCAATTATGCCCGCGACACATTGGCACTTTACGGACATATTGGCACCCTACAGATACACACAGCGCTTAACATGTATCCAGGAATGCCAAAAGTTTTTACACAAAAATCCTGAGATTATTAAAACTTAAAAGCGCGCGAAGAACATTTTTAAATGAAAATTGGAGCGCGCGACTTGATTTTCGGCAATATATTTTTTAAGTGCCATATTTAATTTACTTATGCAATTAAAACAAATGATCTACATTGTTGATAGTTATAGAAAATAATAAATTAGCATAGTAAATCTATTAAAGACTTAATTTCTACCACAAGCTTTTTTTTTCTTTTTTTTTTTTTTTATGAAACTAAACAGATCTTAATGCATATGCAAAGTCGTCATAACTCTAATACAAATTATAATCAAATACAAATTATAATCATCGTACACAGCAGCAGTTGCTGGTCTCACTACACAGTTAGCTCCTTGAAAGCCACGTAGGATAAAACTTGCGCCATAAAAAGTAGTAGTGTGGTGTTCGGTTTAATATTTTTAATAATTGCTGACAGATATATGTATTGCTGTTGCAGGTGAGATGAAGTCTGAAATTGGATGTGCAGCTATTAGACGACACTGACACCAGAATATGACAGTTTTATGGGGTTGAAGTAGTGTAGAATTCTGGTACAAACTCTGGAGTAAAAGCCCAAAATAGTGCAAAGGATGCCACACTCAATTAAAAAAAAAAAAAACTGGTCAACGTACCATGATTTTGTACATTTTTGTGTGGCAGATACTGTGTTTCATAAATAAGTGACTTTTAGCTTGGAAAATTTAGGTCAGAATGGCCCAGTAAACTTTATTCATATAGGCCAACATAGTAAAAGTGTACAGTGTTGTGAGACCTGCTATGTGTTACCACACACGAGGAGTTGCCAGTTCCTCACAATTGCGATTTCAGTTAGCTTGACCAATTAAAGAAGTCACAGATATATATTGTTGTTATTGCACATGTCGTTATGTCACTAAGGAACTATAATGCCCTTAGGTGTTAATTGTATATTCAGTCAGTGCAATACACGGATGACGCCTGTAGTGATTCGGCACATTGTAAACTACTTCTCTGACTAGGGATCGTAACAGACCAATACGGGAAATAGCTGATAAACTGTGAAAATATAGCTGTTAAATCATGAACATTGTGTTTTGATGAAAAATCCGGAGATCTTACACTTAAATCCGGAGATCCGGAGAGCGACTGAAAAACCCGGAGAATCCGGATTTTATCTGGAGATTTGGCAGGCCTGTACAGTATCAAAGTATCTTACCGTTTTTACTGGGTGATGGAGGAGGTCGACTCTTTGAAGAAGCCATGGCAACAAATGGTGATTCTGTAAATATAATTAGGCTAGTTTAACGTAGTGTTGGAGATTATGTAATACAAATACTAGAACACAGATTTAAGTACTTCCTTTAGGTTAACACTTGGTATATGATCGTCTGGGATTACGAGTGTAGATAAAAAACAACCAACACACATATATCCAAATGTGCTGCTTTCTATAAACTTGATGCATGTAGTAATGTGTTGCTTACGGTATTATTGCATTTAAGTACCATTTTCGCACGTCGTCCGTCGTTACTTTTTGTTTTAAACGACTTTTAACCAAACTTTGCATGGATGATGGAGAGTTCAATGTCCTTCAAGTTTGTTGCTTTAAATAGCGAGATGGGAGCCTATATCTCGGTGATACGCCCATCTCGATGCTTAAATTAGTCAACGAGATGGGACCAGATTCTATTTGTTTTGCTGCATGTCCATTCCATCTGTTTGTCAACTATCTGGAAGATAGTGTACACCATTTATTCTGACAGGCGTTATTTTCAATTAAATCATTTACACCTGTGAAAATACAAAGGAAAGTTTCCGTTCAGCCACCATGCTACAACTATACTAATTTGCTCTGCCTCTTACCGATAAGGTATTAGGCAAACCTCAGCTTTCTTTACACAACGTAATAAATCAGTTGATAAAACACACGATCATATAGTTATTTGTAGCATTGATCGACTTCAATGTGCCTACTTTTTTATTTTATACAGGTATAAATACCTCTATATAGTATTCGAATAAAACGTCGTCGGATCAATACAACAAACTCGGATCGCGCGCCAGTATAATTATTTGCTTGTTGTGCCTAATAACATATTTCTTATGGACACGTAAACGTGCTTTCCTATGGTGGCATATAACTGCCTTCGCGATAATTTAGTCGAGATACTTTTTTCAGCTATTTAGGTGACTTTTAAGTCGACTTATAAGAAAAACTACTTCAAAAAGTATCGTGATAAATGTCTTTGCTATTTCGCCGTGAAGTCAAGATAATGCTCTGTGGTGACAGTCAAGTTAGTTATAAATAAATGTCTTCACATTCGGAATACTCTCTTATCATGAGTGGAGGAGCAAATCGAAAACTTGAGTTCTATTCTTCGTGTGAACTTCCCGCTCTTATTTTTGCAAATTTGTTTTTTTTAGTGACTTAGTATAGTTAACTTATAGATCTAATTCCCTGAAAAATAAAACAAAAAATTAAAAACTTACTCTTCGGAGTTGGGCTTCCTTCACACATGTCAGTTCCCTTCCTTAAAATCCGAGTGATCCGAAGATTAAAAACTAACGCGACATATTAATCGAGCATGTCACTTTAGTACGGTGTCTGGTTGGCGACAATGCGATACGACAATGCGACAGTGCGATACCACTACTCGACATTGCGATACGACATCACGACACAATTGTCGCAAAGTCATATCGAAATGTCGCGATGTCTTATCGCAATGTCGCGTTGTCGCATTGTCAGGTGTCGCATTGTCGCCCTCGACAACGCAACATTATGTCGCATTGTCGTAACGTCGCCCACGACAATGCGACATTCTTTCAATTGCCGTAAAACCGCCAACGATAAGGGGGCACTCCACAGTTTAATGTACATTTCTCAATCATCAAACACTTGACAAGCTCTTAGCCTGAATCCTTGAGCAAAAATAAATCACATCATCATTGTGTCATACATTTCTTAGAAGACAATAAAATTACCCATGTTTCCATACCGAATAAAAGTATCAAAAAGCATTTTCTGTACAACTTTAGTCTCATTTCTTTAAGATTACCCCACCCCTTAAAACATGCTAAAAATGCAATTTTAGCAATATTTCAAATGTCAATAAATAAAAATAAAAAAATTTCCTACACATATCAGGGTCATGTCTGCACTCATAATGCTCTTGCATATCAGGAAATGCTAAATTTTACATACCTAGTCCGGCATTTTAAAAAGTTATTCCACGCTGATCTCCTCGTCAGTGAAAATCAGCCATTTTAACTACTTTTAGAAAGTTTTTGATTGGTTCACATTTTTCTATTTATAGCCTCCAAAAAACTCAAAGAATGCATATTCCAATACACCAAAATAAAGTTAGAAGTAATAAAAACTGAAAAAAACATCAAACATGTGCTTCATAATTATTATAAAGACCATCAATGGACCTAAAAGATGCTTAGTTGATTTCTTTCTGATTTACACCATGGACATTCATGCGAAACTGAGGAGTGCCCCCTTAAGGGAAAGTTGTCCGTTAAAAAAAATTGAAACGCCCCTTTTTCCATTTCGCGAATTTATTCCGGACGTCTTGACATACGTATTATTGCGATTGTCCAAAAATTGGCCTAACAGCACCTTTTTAAGATAACACTGAAATAGCCTTTTTAACAGCTTTTTTGCAAACTTTTTTCTTTCGGTCTGTTTTTTTTCCATAGCATGAAAAAGGTCTGAAATTTGCAATCAGAAGTCATTTCCTCTCTAAAAAGTTGCCTCCTATAACCCGATTTATATAAAGCCGCTATCTTATGCGATTTTTTTTTATTTTAACGCGACACGACATAATGACGTCATGTGACATGACGTCACCCGACATGCTATTCTATGTTTAACGTCATTTTACTATGACATCAAAATACCATAGCAACCAGTACTTAAATGGGACGTTACCATTAGCAAACTGTACATATATTGAAACAGTGTTATGGCAAACCCAAGAATTACACCAATGGTTAGTTTTTAAATGGCAAAAAGCCCACCTCAGACTTAGAAAATCCTACTAAAATTGCATATACCAACCGCAAGACACATGGGATCTTGAGATATCGCAAGTTAGATATCTCACGATAAGTTGCGATACATCTTGAGAAATTGTAAGATATATCTCTATTTATTTTGTGATATCAATGACTCAAGACACATTGAGATATCTCAAGATAATTATCTCAAAACAACTTAAGATATCTCAAGACAGTTATCTCAAGATAACTTGAGATATCTTGAGATATCTTGAAATTAATTGAGATATCTCAATACAAATATCTCAATATAAATTGAGATATCTCAAGATAAAATGTGATATCTCAACATGGAGTATCTCAAGATAAATTAGACATATATCGAGATATCTCAAGATACGGTGCATCGCGGAGTATTACAATATACATATTTTACCGAGGTGTTCATAATCTGGGTTTCGTAGCAATGCGGGTTTGCCTTATCGACAAATTACATTCTAACCGAAGTAGTTCTCTTCGCAAACAAACCGAATGGTAACAAAATTTGAAAATATGTTGAAATACAGACAAAAAATCCTTCATTTGACTGTTTAAGTAAAAAAAGGTTTGACCCTTAAGGGGGCACTCCACAGTTTACTGTACATTTCTCAATCATCAAACACTTGACAAGCTCTTAGCCTGAATCCTTGAGCAAAAATAAATCACATCATCATTGTGTCATACATTTCTTAGAAGACAATAAAATTACCCATGTTTCCATACCGAATAAAAGTATCAAAAAGCATTTTCTGTACAACTTTAGTCCCATTTCTTTAAGATTACCCCACCCCTTAAAACATGCTAAAAATGCAATTTTAGCAATATTTCAAATGTCAATAAATAAAAATAAAAAATTTTCCTACACATATCAGGGTCATGTCTGCACTCATAATGCTCTTGCATATCAGGAAATGCTAAATTTTACATACCTAGTCCGGCATTTTAAAAAGTTATTCCACGCTGATCTCCTCGTCAGTGAAAATCAGCCATTTTAACTACTTTTAGAAAGTTTTTGATTGGTTCACATTTTTCTATTTATAGCCTCCAAAAAACTCAAAGAATGCATATTCCAATACACCAAAATAAAGTTAGAAGTAATAAAAACTGAAAAAAACATCAAACATGTGCTTCATAATTATTATAAAGACCATCAATGGACCTAAAAGATGCTTAGTTGATTTCTTTCTGATTTACACCATGGACATTCATGCGAAACTGAGGAGTGCCCCCTTAAGGGAAAGTTGTCCGTTAAAAAAAATTGAAACGCCCCTTTTTCCATTTCGCGAATTTATTCCGGACGTCTTGACATACGTATTATTGCGATTGTCCAAAAATTGGCCTAACAGCACCTTTTTAAGATAACACTGAAATAGCCTTTTTAACAGCTTTTTTGCAAACTTTTTTCTTTCGGTCTGTTTTTTTTCCATAGCATGAAAAAGGTCTGAAATTTGCAATCAGAAGTCATTTCCTCTCTAAAAAGTTGCCTCCTATAACCCGATTTATATAAAGCCGCTATCTTATGCGATTTTTTTTTATTTTAACGCGACACGACATAATGACGTCATGTGACATGACGTCACCCGACATGCTATTCTATGTTTAACGTCATTTTACTATGACATCAAAATACCATAGCAACCAGTACTTAAATGGGACGTTACCATTAGCAAACTGTACATATATTGAAACAGTGTTATGGCAAACCCAAGAATTACACCAATGGTTAGTTTTTAAATGGCAAAAAGCCCACCTCAGACTTAGAAAATCCTACTAAAATTGCATATACCAACCGCAAGACACATGGGATCTTGAGATATCGCAAGTTAGATATCTCACGATAAGTTGCGATACATCTTGAGAAATTGTAAGATATATCTCTATTTATTTTGTGATATCAATGACTCAAGACACATTGAGATATCTCAAGATAATTATCTCAAAACAACTTAAGATATCTCAAGACAGTTATCTCAAGATAACTTGAGATATCTTGAGATATCTTGAGATTAATTGAGATATCTCAATACAAATATCTCAATATAAATTGAGATATCTCAAGATAAAATGTGATATCTCAACATGGAGTATCTCAAGATAAATTAGACATATATCGAGATATCTCAAGATACGGTGCATCGCGGAGTATTACAATATACATATTTTACCGAGGTGTTCATAATCTGGGTTTCGTAGCAATGCGGGTTTGCCTTATCGACAAATTACATTCTAACCGAAGTAGTTCTCTTCGCAAACAAACCGAATGGTAACAAAATTTGAAAATATGTTGAAATACAGACAAAAAATCCTTCATTTGACTGTTTAAGTAAAAAAGGTTTGACCCTTAAGGGGGCACTCCACAGTTTACTGTACATTTCTCAATCATCAAACACTTGACAAGCTCTTAGCCTGAATCCTTGAGCAAAAATAAATCACATCATCATTGTGTCATACATTTCTTAGAAGACAATAAAATTACCCATGTTTCCATACCGAATAAAAGTATCAAAAAGCATTTTCTGTACAACTTTAGTCCCATTTCTTTAAGATTACCCCACCCCTTAAAACATGCTAAAAATGCAATTTTAGCAATATTTCAAATGTCAATAAATAAAAATAAAAAAAATTCCTACACATATCAGGGTCATGTCTGCACTCATAATGCTCTTGCATATCAGGAAATGCTAAATTTTACATACCTAGTCCGGCATTTTAAAAAGTTATTCCACGCTGATCTCCTCGTCAGTGAAAATCAGCCATTTTAACTACTTTTAGAAAGTTTTTGATTGGTTCACATTTTTCTATTTATAGCCTCCAAAAAACCCAAAGAATGCATATTCCAATACACCAAAATAAAGTTAGAAGTAATCAAAACTGAAAAAAACATCAAACATGTGCTTCATAATTATTATAAAGACCATCAATGGACCTAAAAGATGCTTAGTTGATTTCTTTCTGATTTACACCATGGACATTCATGCGAAACTGAGGAGTGCCCCCTAACACAACATTCGTCCCATTGTCGTAATGTCGCGATGTCGCGTTGTCATTGGCAACATTGCAACAATTGAAAGAATGTCGCACTGTCGTGGGCAACATTGCGACAATGCGACATAATGTTGTGTTGTCGTGGACGACAATGCGACACCCGACAATGCGACCAACTCGACATAGCGATACGACATTGCGACACGACATCGCGACAATTATGTCGCGTTGTCGTATTGCAATGTCGAGTTGTCGTATCGCAATGTCGCATTTTCGTATAGCAATGTCGCATTCTCTTATCGCGATGTCGCATTGTCGGGTGTCGCATTGTCGCCCACGACATTGGGGCATTGTATATGGCCCCAACCAGACACCATACTTTAATGCATTATCATGACTTCATGGTTAAAGTTTGTCGGGATACTTATCTAGTCTTTGTTCCTATAAGTCGACTTATAAGGGCTTAAACTAAGGTGTTCATACTTTCCAAATGTGGTTTTGAACGATATTTGTTTCTTGTGTTTACATTCTCAATAATGTAAAACAAAGATAGATGTTGGTGTATATTTAGGGATGTAATCAGCTTTTGATTGCGACAGCCTGTAGTAAAAGTGTCAATTGCATATCACAGTTTATATATGTGTATGCCCACCCCCCATCGAATGGTGCGGGTGCATATAGCGTTAGCCATGTCCGTCCGTCCGAGTGTCCGTCCGTCCCGAAAAGGGTATGTGTCTATCTCCTCCTGCAGTTTTCATCCGATTGTTTCGAAACTTTACAGGATGCTTACATCTGATGTCAAGATGTGCATGTCGATTCGGCATTAAAATCGACCTTGTATTACCGGAGTTAAGGCCTTTTTTTCGTCAAATGTTACGGTAAAATAGCTTGTGTGTCTAGCTCCTTCCACAGTTTTCAACATATTGTTTCGAAATTTTACAAGGATGCTTACCTATGATGTCAAGATGTGCATATCGATTCAACGTGAAAATCGACGTTGTACGTCAAAATCGACGTTGTATTACCTGAATTACAGCACTTTGTTCTTCAAATTTTATGTTTATCGCTGACTGTTTTCAGTGTGGGCTACCCGGACAATGGGACATCCCGGACCAGACATCCCGGACCAGATTTAGGACAACCCGGACCACGTTTTAAGACGACCCGGAACACACTTTTATAACATAATAGTTGTCTAATAAATAAGTTTATTTTGGTTTGTGATACTGACAGTCATACATGTATACTCATAAACTAAGTTCATTTGGAATGAGTTGTCAGATCGGTCTGTGTCTCAATTTTAATAACAGTATACTGTACATGTGTTAAATTACCCAAGTATGTTGGATGTTTTGCCTGATCAATGAATAGTATAATATTTTAGGACAAGATACCAAAAACATAAGTGATACGGCGGATTTGAGATAAAACGAACTTTAGAGACTATTGCTGGATTCCATTATTATTGTCACGTATAATTAGGCCGGTATTCCCTAGTTCCGTGATGCGTAGTCCGTGTGCGTGTCCGCGTCCGTGTCCGCGAAATATCGCTCAACAAAGAAAACGTTGGGCATATTCCATACCTACGTGCCATGTCCGCGTCCGTCTCCGTGTGCGTGGCGATTCGCACAATGTGCGATTTTTCACGGTCACGGACAGATCACGGATGAGCATCAACCTAGCAACATGCCAAGAAACAAAGCAGCATCAACGCTTCAGACAAAAACAAATTACTGAAAAACTCATAGAACTTGATAGAGAGAATCCGATTATTTACAATGTGCAAGTTCCAGAGCACAAAGATGCGTCAATAATGAAAATATCTGGCGTTCGATCGCCAACGCCCTTATTGAAGGGATTTGTGGTATGTATTGTGTTTTCATCTATGTGTGGTACGTATTCTTCCTGGATAGTGATAAAACATATTGCTTAATTTTGTGAAAGAAACTCGCTTATGTTGTCAACATAAATAATAAAACCGTTTATCCCGTTTCTATAGTCCTTACAAATGTTCTAATAACAAATACTTGGGTTTTCTAATTACTAGTAGGGAAACATTTTGATTTCCAATAAGTAAGTAACTTTTTGTTTTGTTTGTTGTTTTCTTTGATAAATGTTTTTTTCAGGCGATGACATCAAAGTTCGGTGGCGGACGCTGCGTGAAAAAAGAAGAGAGAAATGGCTGGGAAAAAGAAGTCGGGAAGTGGAGCTACGTCACATATCCGCTGGAAATACATGGACATACTGGGATTTCTGGATCCCTTCCTACAGGAAGCTAGGTATACCTCCGCGACAAAAAGCACCATGAACTGAGGCGTTCTCTGTCAAAAGCAGTATTAATGGCATTGACGTTATGACGTCAACATGCAAGCTAAATGACGCCGTGAAGATGATAATAGAAAAATATAGCGTTTTGCAGTGGTGGAATTTTGAACGTAATCTGGAATTTTGGTATGAAATTTACAATAATCATTTGGGTGATATTTAAACCCAAAATATGTAATTAAATATTTTTAGATCACCTGAGCCGAAGGTTCAAGGTGATCTATTGGGATCACTCTTCGTCCGTCGTCCGTCGTACGTCGTCGTTAACCTTTGCTTCAAACGACTTCTCGTCAGAAACCACTTGGCCAATTTTGACCAAACTTCACATGTATAATCCTTAGATGAATACTTTTTAGATTTGTTAAAATTACGTCAGCGCGACATCCAAAATGGCCACCATT
Organism: Cyrtodaria siliqua; assembly: GCA_037043455.1. Taxonomy (NCBI): domain Eukaryota; kingdom Metazoa; phylum Mollusca; class Bivalvia; order Adapedonta; family Hiatellidae; genus Cyrtodaria; species Cyrtodaria siliqua. Next base: position 115,271 of record JAWPHD010002032.1, on the reverse strand, counting down.
ACCATATATGGTCGAAACCTTAAAAAATCTTCTTCTCAAGAACAGCTTGACAGATTTCAACAGTTTTTTCTTTTAACATGGTTGCCAACGCCTAGACTATCAAGTTCGTTAAAATGAAATCCCCGGGGTAAAAAAAGACCGTGCCCTAGGGGTCCAAAATTTGTATATTGAGATTTTGTATGTTTTCATAGAGTTATATAGGAAAAAACTAAAAAATATTCTTCTCTAAAACCACAAGGCACAGGTTTCATGTACTACATGTAGCATCAGCTTATGGACCTTTCAAAGCCCTAAAATAAAAAGAACTTGAGATTCCGTCGTATGATGCCCAAATTACGGTTACATTTTTACAAAATATTAATAATAATAAAATAAATTGTGCTAAAACATTATTATTTTTAAAATCTTGGTTCGATGACGCTTAAAATTATATGCAAAACATGCAAAAACTTCAACAAAATCACATATAAAACTAAATTTACGTTTTTTACATTTTGGGCAGTTGAGAGGAACCTTAAAATAGCAGTGCCATATGTAATATATATGTATATTTAACTATTGAAATTTCGGACAATATACCGATGAGCTTATCACTATTAAGAGTTAAGCTCAATTGATTGTCAGGATCTAAAATATAAAAGTTCGCGTCCTGCCCGTTTTAGAGATGCCTTACCGAAAACGAAACGCAAGGTATCATTCGGACAGATAGGTTTTCTTAGTCAGGCACATTTTTATTTATTTATATACTGTATAAAAAAAATTACCACTGCAGTTTGTAAATGTATTCAAAATACTTTTCTATGAGCATACATCACTATTTAAATGAAGTTAAAAATCAGAATATAATTCTTTCTAAGCATGTTACACAAGCACAGGTAATCAGAGAATAACATGTCAAAAAGTATACCCTATCAACTATTACTCTTAACTTAGTTTACTTTTTAGATTTACATGTTTGCATTTTTTTTTTTTTTTTTTTTTTTTTTCTTTATAGAAAACAATGCTCTTGTTATATGACTGGTTTAACATTTTTTATAATATAATCTTTTCTTGGATAGAGACGCGTTAGAAAGAACATGCAATTTATGACTTAAATTCATCTTTGTTGTATGTGTCATATGTGATTTGTAAATATTCTGAATTCTGAATAGTTAAAGTACGGATTTATTTAAGTCACATGTATTGTTTGTATGTATGCCATTTATATGTTGATCTGTATATATTTTGACTTCTTTGACTGTAATATATATGTATACTCTCCTATGCTTGGTTGTTGAGCAAATGGAATATGGCATTGGAATGCTACTATGATAAGCATTCATTAAATAAAAATGTTCCATTTGAAGGACTCTTTAATAAATAATTTAAATGTACTGTAGTGTTTGTAGTGTACAAACATTATATAGACTGAAAAAATGGAAGCTTTTATTTTGTTTACCGACTCGAGATTCTCCTCGTCCATTTAACCTTTGAAGAAATTGTTCGAAATAACATCAATCAATAGAAAGGTTATTTATTTGGCTTTTTAACCATGCATGTGATTTAAATATTTATTAAACAATAAATGTTTGATGACCAAAATAATAAACACATAGTGATGTGCATAAACGCTTTAAGAAAAGAAAAAATGCGATACATTTCCGTTCCAACTCAAGATTTAACCGTTATTTGGAATAAAATTACACCATTAGAAAGGTTATTTATTTGGCTTTCTGGAAATGTCAAATATATAAAAAGTCAGTAAAACAAGGCTACATCATGTCTGTTTGCAATGTAGATGGGTGTGCTGTACATCGAGGCCTCTCGCATACCGCCACGATAAGCGTAGTAAAATCGATAAATGCAAGTGACAGCTTTTGTACTGTCGTGTCATATCCCCGTCATATAAAGCCCTGCCATCGTATATAGCCTAGTATCCCAGCCAGGACCGAATTTGGGTTAATTATCGAAATATTTCAAAAGTATTTCCTACCTTACCAGTCCTTCGGATGAGACTTTAAACCTAGGTCTGCTCGCTAAAATGCTTAGTGCAATACAGCGAGGATAAATAAACGCTTATAGGTAGGTATAGCCTAGTAATAGGTAGCGCCGTGGTGTAATGGTTAGCATCGCGGCTTAATAACCCAGGGATCGTTCGTTCAATCCCAGCCAGGACCGAATTTACCGAAATATTTCATAAAAGAATTTCCTTACCAGCCCTTTGTATGAGACTTTAAACCGAGGTCTGCTCGCTAAAATGCAGCGAGGATAAATAAACGCTTATACATACATAGGCCTAGTAACATTCGACATAGTATTCAGCTATCGTGGTTATTATAATGTGAGCACAAGATACGTTGTCATATGACCTAGATCGAGTTTTGATAAACGGTTTGTAGTGTAATTCTGCCATTATCTGGCGGAGGTTTATAGTTACTCTGGTCCCAGGCATTTTCTTAATTTTAATTATGGTAGCCCTGCAACATGGTAGGATCTTTGATTATAGATCTACCTGCCGATAATCCCAAACCCCCGCTAGTTTAGAAAGGAATGTTCAGGTCATATTATCTATACGTCATGTTTACAATTACGCCCATGAAAAAGTATTATCAATATATAACCAATGAATAATATATGGTATGATGTTTGGGTTTTCCTATTGAAATCGAAAGTAGCTTCAAAGTAACTCCAAAAGTCACACGTGTGTTGTTTGTATTTAAACACGTATATAAAATGTTTAAGTAAAAACAGTTTTAAACAATTCACTTTTGAAAAACAAAAGGAAAATGTCCTACCTGAGTGGTCGATAATGCACAATCCATGCAGTTTAAACTTGTTTATACTAACAATCGCAACACTTCGCCTATTTCCGTAATCGATAAAATCGGGATTCCCTAATGACGAAAATTGACGAGTAGTTTCGATTGGTGATAATAACAATCGGAACTCTTCGCCAATTTCCGTACTCGGGAATAGTGACGGAATCCGACGAGGCAGTTCCGATTGAATCTATAAATGAATCTATAAATGCGCGCATTGCCGATTTTCTGAAATTCAGGTTAATATGTTTTCGAAAAATACAATCTACGAAACTTACAATATCATTTGCATCCATATGTTACATTTTATTCAAGAAAGGCGATATACATTATGTCACGAATGATCACGAACTTGAAGGGATAAAATGCATTAAAGAAAAGCGTAATGTATAAATTCATTTCCTCGATGCTGTTAGGCAGGTCATAGATTATCATAGAAATGGCTGACTTTCTAGATAATTATATATCGTTCTTAGCTACGAGAATCATAACTGTTATGGTGTACAACCATGATTCCCACGTCTGTTACGTAATATACTCTTACAGTATTAAGAACACAAAACGAGATCCTCCACTACACAGGCGGGATCTGGGGGTGCTCGCGGGGTCCACTATTCATAGTCCACCTCCACTACAAAGGCGGACCCAGTGGTGCGCGTTGATCCACCGCTGATATTTATCCACTTAATTATTCTGAAAACGCAACAAATAGTTAAATGCGAAAAATAAGATAACTTTGATAAAATGCCCTCCCTTTACTCATCGGACATGCAGTAAATATCTAATGTAAACATAGTACTGCAAGGAATCCATTGCTTTGGTGGCCATTTGAAATTGTCATTCTTGACTTTTTTTCTGTATCTGTGTATGTAATAAGTCGAAGTTAAGACACCAATTTTGGATTAATGACTTCGGGTGAATGAGCGTGTTCGTAGAAACTCGAGAGAGCTAACTTAAAACTCTCTACTGTTCAAACCCTCAAGTGTTGATCGGACGAGTGATGATATATATGTATGCCATTTTTTTTGCATTCGAATGGACAGTTTTTCAGCCGGATTTCGCAGCACAATCCAGGCTAATTTGACGATTTATGTCTGTCTTGTCTGTCCGTCCGTCCGTCCGTCCATCCGTCCGTCCGTCCGTCTGTATGTATGTCTGTCTATCTGTGCGTTTTGACGTTTTGATTGACGTTTTTGGTTTAAAGTTTTTGTTTTTCCACATTTCTCAAAAACGAATAACTTGGCACACATGTTCATTATCATTACACAATGTTATATGACTAGAACCGTAACTCTGTCATGTATTTTACCTAAATTATCTCTCCTTTTTACTTAGATTTTTCAGTTAAAATGTTGAATTCGCAATCAGCTTTTTATACGTTTTTTGTTTTGTTTTGTTTATTTAAACTTTATTAGTATAATCCCATTTTGCTATTCATTATGACTCTTTTGACTGTATTCTCTGTAAAGTATTTGTCTATAGCCAGTCTATAACTCTACCCATCTGGAACTTTCGCCCACTGATAAATGTTAATCTCCACTTCTATGCACGTGGTCAAATAAAGAAGACGTACCAACACAGCTCGTGTTATGTATTTATTCATTACCACATTAGTGTAGGACTTTGCGTCTTATATTAAAAGCATACAATATTACATTCTCATTCTCATCAAAATCAATGCATGTTTGAGGGAGGAGTTAGAAGGAAAGTTAAGGTGCCACGTGCTATTTTGGCTTCTTCATTGGTTCAGGCAGGAAGTTTCCAATCTGTTTGTTATTGGGTCTGTGATAGAGCCAAGAGTTAAATTAGTCTTTTGCTGATGTTACACATTAATGTGCATTTTCCATGTGAGATCTTCTGAAATTGGGTGTCCGAGATATGGGTTTGAGGAGACTTGTTGAAGAATGGTCTTATCCAGTTAATACACATGTGAATAAGAGTTTCCTTTCTGACGCTCATGGTCTAATATTTCTTGCCGTTGAAGTGCATTCCCCAGGTGTCAGCCCAGTTTTCAAGTTCCTGAAGATTCTTTTTGTAAAGTCACGTGGTCTTCTAAGGATTTAATCACTCTAAATAGTAAAAGGTTATCGGCGAATAAATGGACTAGCTAGAGCTAAAACCATGGTTCTAGTTAGTGAGTACATTTTGTCTTTCATCTGGTTTGAGTAGATGGATACAGAGGATGTGATCTAATAGTTTGGAAGTTAACGATACTTGTCGATATCGTTTTTAGGCAGGTGTCTTACTTGAACACAGTGATGATGTTGCCATTTCTCCCGACAGTGAAAGGATGTCAGAATCCAGGGAAAACTGAATATGACACTCAGGCCGCTAGCCAGTTCATTTGCACATTTGTTAAGTACGATGTTGGAGATGGCGTCGGGTCCCATAGCCTTGGATGTATTCAGGCTCTGAATGAGTGTAAGTACTCATGCTGAAGAGATTTCTCGTTTAGGGAGTTCCGGTATCGTTTTCTTGGTCGTGAGTGGAGTCGGGTAGAGTGGAGTCGGTATTCTTTGTGAAGACAGATTCAAACAGATCCACTAGAAAATTTGCTTTATATGTCGATTCTGTGACTCAGTTACCACGTCGTTTCAATGGAGATGTCGATCCCTATTATATGTTGTCCTGTCGTTTGGAATTGACATATTTCCAGGAAGGTTCAAGTTGTTTGAACTAAGGTCATCTTGCATTACATCATTTATGTGATCCCATTATGTTCGTCTTAATTGGCGTTTGTACTCTTTTGGACACTGTCTGTATTTGTTTACTGTTTACCAGTTTACTTTCTTTCTCCATGAATTGTGACGTCGTGCTTTCCTGTTGAGTGTCTTGCCGAGTTTTCTATTTACCCACCATGGCAGTTTGTACATATATCTGCACATTCTGGATGTGATATTTTAATTTAATTGTTTAATTCCGTCACTGAACGTTTCCCATAAGTCTGGCCTAGTTGTGCCGAGATTATTATTATTATTATTATTATTATGTTCACCCTCACTCTTCTTTATTTCGGTATGATTAAATGGTGCAATAACAACGTTTTACCACTATAAAGGGTGAATTTGATGTGGATTTTGGGGCGGGAGGGGGAGGTTAGGGGTAAATTTGAGGTAGATTTGGATGTTTCGTGACACCCTATATCAACAAAGTAGGTATAACTAGAACTATCATTGAAGGTGATGAATACCCCTGCTTAAATTTTAAGTCAAATAAAGGGCGATAATTCTGTAATAAATTCGGCAATCAACAATGTAGAGGGACATAAGGTCATCAGTTGTTATGTTTGGGAACAACCCAGTGTTTGAGGAATTTCAAGTAACGAAAATGTGTTATGGGTTTGAGGAATTTCAAGTAACGAAAATGTGTTATGGGACGTGTCGCGACGGGACAAACGTGTTACGGGACGGGATGCGACGGGACGTTGCGGACAACGTGATTCCTATATAGCCCCCACTTCACTTTGTGAAAGCGGGGGCATAACAACGTATTGAGGAGCATGGTCAAGAAGATCATTGGTGGAACATACGTTTCGCCACTGGTTCAGAAATGGATTATACCTATCACGGCAGGTATTCATAATCTAGGCCTATCACGGCAGGTATTGATAGTCTATGCTTATCATGGCAAGCATTTATAATCTAGACAACAGAAGAAGCAACATTTAAACTGAAAAATCTAAGTAACACGATGCCCAAATGGGCCTAAATCGCTCACCTTATATGCGGATTTATGTAACAACAAGCGTTAATAGGGTTTAAAGAGTTTGTATTGTAAATCTCTATATGATTCCTGGGACATGATTATTTTTGTTCCCAGGAACTTTACTTGTTTTTTTTTCTAAAATAAGAAGGACTATCAATAATGAAAATTGATGAAAGTGATACCATCAGCTAATGTTGCATGCAAAATATTAGTCCTCTAGCTCAAGTAGTTACAGAGAAGAAAATTTGTTAAAGACTCTTAAATAAGTCTATGACCCACAGTCAGGGCGGAGCCAGATTTTACCCCAGTCACAATTTGAACAAAATTGGTTAAGGACTATTATCTTATCCTACATGCAATATATGAGAGCTCTTGCAGTCTCAGAGGACATGATTTTTTTATTGTTCTCTATAAAAGTCTGTAAAACACGTGACCCTTGGGTCGAAGCCAAATTTAACGTCAGGATTGCCATGTGAACAAACTTGGTAGAGGACCATAAGCTAATCTTGGAAATCGCATTGACCTAATGTGTAAAACTTTGAAAGGCACTGACCTCAGTATCATCCTTGTGAAATCTGGTCAAAATTGGCCAAGTAGTTTCGGAGATTTTGTTTAAGTTTTTCCCTATACTTCAATGCAAAACATGCAAACTCTCTATATACAAACGTTGGAACCCCCATGGCACAGCCACTTTTGACACCGGGAACACTTATTTGTATAGTCTAGGGGTTGAAGATCATTAGTAAGGAAAATCTGTCGAAATCTGGTCAGTGGTTCTTGAGAAGAAGATTGTGGTTCTTGAGAAGAAGTTTGTGGTTCTTGAGAAGAAGATTGTGGTTCTTGAGAAGAAGTTTGTGGTTTTTGAGAAGAAGATTGTGGTTTGTGGTTCTTGAGAAGAAGATTGTGGTTCTTGAGAAGAAGATTGTGGTTCTTTCTTAAGAAGAAGATTGTGGTTCTTGAGAAGAAGTTTGTGGTTCTTGAGAAGAAGATTGTGGTTCTTGAGAAGAAGTTTGTGGTTCTTGAGAAGAAGTTTGTGGTTCTTGAGAAGAAGACTGTGGTTCTTGAGAAGAAGTTTGTGGTTCTTGAGAAGAAGATTGTGGTTCTTGAGATGAAGTTTGTGGTTCTTGAGAAGAAGATTGTGGTTCTTGAGAAGAAGTTTGTGGTTCTTGAGAAGAAGTTTGTGGTTCTTGAGAAGAAGATTGTGGTTCTTGAGAAGAAGTTTGTGGTTCTTGAGAAGAAGTTTGTGGTTCTTGAGAAGAAGTTTGTGGTTCTTGAGAAGAAGATTGTGGTTCTTGAGAAGAAGTTTGTGGTTCTTGAGAAGAAGATTGTTGTTCTTGAGAAGAAGATTGTGGTTCTTGAGAAGAAGTTTGTGGTTCTTGAGAAGAAGATTGTGGTTCTTGAGAGGAAGTTTGTGGTTCTTGAGAAGAAGTTTGTGGTTCTTGAGAAGTAGTTTGTGGTTCTTGAGAAGAAGATTGTGGTTCTTGAGAAGAAGTTTGCGGTTCTTGAGAAGAAGATTGCGGTTCTTCAGAAGAAGATTGCGGTTCTTGAGAAGAAGATTGCGGTTCTTGAGAAGAAGTTTGCGGTTCTTGAGAAGAAGTTTGTGGTTCTTGAGAAGAAGTTTGTGGTTCTTGAGAAGAAGATTGTGGTTCTTGAGAAGAAGTTTGCGGTTCTTGAGAAGAAGATTGCGGTTCTTGAGAAGAAGTTTGTGGTTCTTGAGAAGAAGATTGTGGTTCTTGAGAAGAAGTTTGTGGTTCTTGAGAAGAAGATTGTGGTTCTTGAGAAGAAGATTGTGGTTCTTGAGAAGAAGATTGTGGTTCTTGAGAATTGTGGTTCTTGAGAAGAAGTTTGTGGTTCTTGAGAAGAAGATTGCTTGAGAAGAAGATTGTGGTTCTTGAGAAGAAGATTGTGGTTCTTGAGAAGAAGTTTGTGGTTCTTGAGAAGAAGATTGCGGTTCTTGAGAAGAAGTTTGTGGTTCTGGAGAAGAAGATTGTGGTTCTTGAGAAGAAGATTGTGGTTCTTGAGAAGAAGTTTGTGGTTCTTGAGAAGAAGTTTGTGGTTCTTGAGAAGAAGATTGCGGTTCTTGAGAAGAAGTTTGTGGTTCTTGGGAGAAGATTGTGGTTCTTGAGAAGAAGATTGTGGTTCTTGAGAAGAAGTTTGTGGTTCTTGAGAAGAAGTTTGTGGTTCTTGAGAAGAAGATTCTTGAGAAGAAGATTGTGGTTCTTGAGAAGAAGATTGTGGTTCTTGAGAAGAAGATTTTGGTTCTTGAGAAGAAGATTGTGGTTCTTGAGAAGAAGATTGTGGTTCTTGAGAAGAAGTTTGTGGTTCTTGAGAAGAAGTTTGTGGTTCTTGAGAAGCATACTTGGCTTTTACGAGACAATTTTACTGAGTTTATGAAACAGCATCATGTGTTATTCAAAGTTTTCTCCCATTTGGTTCTGGTTCTCGTTTCGTCCCTGTAATTGTAATAGCGTTCTGTTAAAGTGTTCTGTGTTAACTTGCTCTTTGCATCTGTGTGACAAGGTTCATAATAAACAATTTGTGAGAGTGCATTTTCGGTACAAAACAGACATAATATTAAGTTCAGATGTTTAATCAATCTGAAAATTAACCTAGATTCTTTGTTGATGTGAATTACAATCCTGTACCAGCCTTAAGCTTCAGACAATGGCGTGGCATTGTCGCAACAATGGCGTGGCATTGTCGCACCAGGTTAAAACAAGCTGATAAACCTAGGAACCTGGAAAACTGTATCTGATGTTTTTGTAGACAGACAATAATACCAATAGTACTGAGACGAGAAGCCTGGTATTCACTTATTTTTATTTTGATGAGTACTATACTCAAAATTATCTGAAGCGCTGCTATATACAAATGTTAGTAGTATATATTATGCCGGTGGAAGCGCTGCTATATACAAACGTTAGTAGTATATATTATGCCGGTTGAAGCGCTGCTATATACAAACGTTAGTAGTATATATTATGCCGGTTGAAGCGCTGCTGTATACAAAATTTGTAGTATATATTATGCCGATTGAAGCGCTGCTATATACGAAATTTGTAGTATATATTATGCCGGTTGAAGCGCTGCTATATACAAACGTTAGTAGTATATATTATGCCGGTTGAAGGGCTGCTATATACAAATATGTAGTATATATTATGCCGGTTGAAGCGCTGCTATATACAAAATTTGTAGTATATATTATGCCGGTTGAAGCGCTGCTATATACAAACGTTAGTAGTATATGCCGATTGAAGCGCTGCTATATACAAACGTTAGTATTATATATTATGCCGGTTGAAGCGCTGCTATATACAAACGTTAGTAGTATATATTATGCCGGTTGAAGCGCTGCTATATACAAACGTTAGTAGTATATATTATGCCGGTTGAAGCGCTGCTATATACAAAATTTGTAGTATATATTATGCCGGTTGAAGCGCTGCTATATACAAACGTTAGTATTATATATTATGCCGGTTGAAGCGCTGCTATATACAAACGTTAGTAGTATATATTATGCCGGTTGAAGCGCTGCTATATACAAACGTTAGAATTATATATTATGCCGGTTGAAGCGCTGCTATATACAAACGTTAGTAGTATATATTATGCCGGTTGAAGCGCTGCTTTATACAAACGTTAGTAGTATATATTATGCCGGTTGAAGCGCTGCTATATACAAACGTTAGTAGTATATATTTTGCCGGTTGAAGCGCTGCTATATACAAAATTTGTAGTATATATTATGCCGGTTGAAGCGCTGCTATATACAAAATTTGTAGTATATATTATGCTGGTTGAAGCGCTGCTATATACAAACGTTAGTAGTATATATTATGCTGATTGAAGCGCTGCTATATACAAACGTTAGTAGTATATATTATGCCGGTTGAAGCGCTGCTATATACAAACGTTAGAATTATATATTATGCTGGTTGAAGCGCTGCTATATACAAACGTTAGTAGTATATATTATGCCGGTTGAAGCGCTGCTTTATACAAACGTTAGTAGTATATATTATGCCGGTTATATACAAACGTTAGTAGTATATATTTTGCCGGTTGAAGCGCTGCTATATACAAAATTTGTAGTATATATTATGCCGGTTGAAGCGCTGCTATATACAAAATTTGTAGTATATATTATGCCGGTTGAAGCGCTGCTATATACAAACGTTAGTAGTATATATTATGCTGATTGAAGCGCTGCTATATACAAACGTTAGTATTATATATTATGCCGGTTGAAGCGCTGCTATATACAAATGTTAGTAGTATATATTATGCTGGTATTAGGACAGTTTTCCCTTCGCAGGGCCTCAGAACCCAAGCCTTAAAAATATTCTAATCCAGTTTCCTTTTATATAAAATAATTAATAACTAAAACATTTGAAATCATCAAGCAAAGTCAGACGGAACCGGACAGTAGTCTTCATCATCGCTATACATATCATATTATATTATGGTATGTTTTATTTTTCTACATTTTTCTATCTTGTATTTTAGTTCAAGAAGCTCTTCCCTGTTTTTATTTAGCTTTCGTTGATAATAATCCATTTCAGCATGCAATCTTTTTCGTTTATTGACTTGGCTTTCTTTGGTATCCATAAAATCATTACGAACTACCTCATAGTCTACTTGACACAATGTGTCTTCCATTAATGTTTTTCTATATTTATCTTTTAAATATATATATATAAATCGAACAGGAAATGTAGCATTCAAGGATGACAGGTCAACCACAAACACACACAGAAACAAAGAACAACTATATAAAACAAGAGCAGTCGGAGAACAGCGCAGCTCGACTATTCGATTTTTCAGAGAATAATAAATTATATAGCTAGTATATACCATCAGAAAACAAGGCTAAAACAATGCGGGGTGGGGTTGGGGGCGCAACATAGCTATGTGTAAGAATTGATCAAAACTACAGAGAAATATTTTTTAAAAAAACATATAAAAAAAAGAGTGAGCAACATATATGTGTAAGAATCTATGTGTGTGTAATAATTGATCAACACAACACAGAAATATGTAAAAAAAAATAATTAAATAAAAATATTCTAGTTTCGAGTGTGTGTGTGTGGGGGGGGGGGGGGGGGGGGGAGAGGTGGTGGCGGGGAAGGGGGCAGGGGGACAACATGTGTAACAACTGACAAAAGCAACACAGAAATATGTAAAAAAAAAGAAAAAAAAGAATAGTTTGAAGTGGTGGTTGGGGCGGGGGGGGGGGGGGGGGGGGGGGGGGCAACATATAGGGGGGGGGGGGGGGGGGGGGGGAACATATATGTGTAAGAATTGACTAAAACAACACAGAAATAATTTTAAAAAAAGAAAATAGTTTCAAGTGGGGGAGGGGGCGGTAGTGAGAGGTAGGGGTGGGGATGGGTGGGGGGCGGGGGGCGGTGAGTCGGCAACATATATGTGTAAGAATCGACCAAAACAACACAGAAATATATAAAAATAAAAAAAGTTGTGGAGGGGTGCGGTGTTGGTGGTGTGGGGGGGGGGGGGCGGTAGTGGGGACTGGGGGAGCCCATGCCCAAATATGAGTGAAGTATGAAAGATGCATAATGCTATAATAAATCCCAAACCAAATTTATAGATATATACATGCTTACATGCAAACCTAGATCTGCCTTTATTGCACTATTTGGGTTCCATGGGAGCCCAGAATTTGCAAAAGACAAAATTAATCACCCAACCCTTTACAACATACTATAAGGAAACCAATTCCAAAATTTAGTTCAGCTAGGACAAGAAATGCAGGAGATATAGACCTGTAAACACAGCTTACACGCAAAATTTGATGTGAAACAGACACATTTTAAGGGCTATCAGAATTTGGGTTCCATGGGAGCCCAGGGGTTACAAGAACCAAAATTACTTAAGCAGCCCTTAAGATAATGCTATAAGGAAGCCCAAGGCCAAATTTGGTTGTGCTAGGATAAGAAATGTAAGAGATATAGACTTGTAAACACAGCTTACACGCAAACCTTGATGTGGGACGCAGACGCCAACGCCAACGCCGACGCCGACCCCGTGGTGATTACATAAGCTCTCTTATTCTTCGAAAAGTCGAGCTAAAAATTAATAAAAGGCAAAATAAATAAGACATCATAAACACACAAGGGTTGACAATAGGGCTACCGCCTTGGAAAGGTCAGTGGGGGAAAAAGGCCGCCAGGAGTTTAAACCACCAAACCTCACACTTTCATCCCAATAAAACGAGATAATGTAAAAAAAGAAATCCCCGCCATGAACCATTCTCTAACCAACATGGCAGCATTAATAGGAAATATAAGTAAAACACAAAGATGCTCGTGTATATATAAATAATCAAGCAGTGCGTTGCAAAATGATAAGAGTCATAAACTCTTTTGATAAACCTTTTAACAAGTTTAACAAAGACAGTATGAAAGTGATCATGACCAAGCATCTTCAGAAGTTTGTAAATCACACCTCCATAGAAGTCAGGCTGTGATAGTCCTTGTTGCAGAAGAGTTCTTAAATACTTTTATATGTGGAAAGAAGATCAGGGTTACGATAACAATTAAAATGTTGCGAAGGTTTTACGAAGTTTATGGTAACTGTAACCCTGATGGAGTAGCTTTTTAGTTATACAAAGATTGCGAATATTAAATTCCTCAACTCGAGTACAAGCTCTAGAAAAAGGAATAAGTCGAGAAACATAGACCCGATAAGAAGTTCTAAATGGTGATAATTAACAATATCAAAATTAGAATCATCTCTCTCGTCATATATTTTGCTAATTATTTCACCATTTTCATTGGAGATCTGTAAATCGAGAAAATAAGCGTTAGTATCGGAAATATGAGCTTTGTTAAGTTGAAGTTCTTTAGGGTATATATTATAAACCATAGTAGAAAAGAAAGGGTGGTCAATTTCCAATATGTCCTCCAGATAAATTTTCAAGTTTTTCGCAAATCTTTTCTATATTCCATTGTATATTATATATAATATTTATTTGTTAAGCCTTATTTAATAATTTGAATGTCATTGAACTGTACCCAACTATAACAATCATCATTATAACTCGTCCACTTAACCAAAGCTTGTTTCTTTTTATAATTACGTCTTATAACTTTTTCAATTCTAAATAATTCTTGGTCAGCTTTTAACATTTCCTATTCATAGAAGCTTCCATCAATGTTTTGTTGGTTTAGATCTTTTATTTTGTATGTTATAGGATTGGTATGTTGAATTTCATCAATAACAATACTTCCTTCAGTCCAATTTGGTGTATATCTTTTTTCAAAAGTCCTTTAATATTTACTGATTCTAACCTTGTCTCCTATCTTAAACTTAGGTGAAGATTTATTATTTTTCATCTTTCCATATAAGTTGAAATACACTTCTCCTTTATTCTTCCCATCATTTGCTTCAATCGGCGTCATTTTAATCCTGTGCTATTATACCTATCAACCATTGCCTGCAACACGTCACAATACGTATTTGTATTGTTTGCTGTAAAATATTTCCACATGGTCTCTTTTAATATTCGTTAAACCGTTACTACAGCTTTTTCCTAAACGTATGATACATTTCAATATTATTATCATCAAGAAATTGATTGAATGTGTTATTGTAAAATTTTACACAACAACCAGCATTTTACATTGTCTTCCCGTGCTCATAATCTTTTGGAAAGCTTTAATACTTTCTAAACCAGTTTTATTTGAACAGACATAACCCAAGCAAATGTACTAAATACATCAATAACAGTAAGCAAATATTTAATACCTTTATTATAATTTGAAAACGAGCGCATATCAACTAAATCAGCCGGCCATATTTTATCAATTTTATTAACAATCACGCGGCGTTGAGTGAACTTTCTTCGTATAGGCTTGTGAAGTTCACCAGCTAACTTATCAGTCCATCTCAACGCCTTTTCTTGTTTTTTGATGCTCCAAGTCCAAGTTTGTATTTAGTACTAATAACCGGCTTAACAATCAAATTATTAGCAATTTTTTCTCCAATTGACTTCATTCTTTTAAAACCAGTCAGCATGATTTTAATATATTTATTACTAGGATTTTCGTCTTTACAAATAGCATCTAATTCATTTGATGGTTCTCCATTGTCAAGTGGATTACCCAGTGGATTACCCGGATCGCAGTAATTGTTAAAACCTTTTTAGGTAATTAAGGTAGTCAAGTTTTATGAATATCAATACTTCCTCCTTGTGTAGTTTAAACAAATTGCGTTTTAGTGATACCACAAGATGTACATGCTGTTTTTAAAAATCTACCATTTTTTGCAAACATATACTGAGGATTAACATTTTCAGTAATCATCTTTTCCATAATGCAGTAACTCATAAAATATGATTTTATGATGTTATGATGTTTTCATTTTCCGTAGGTTTGTAAGGTTATATTTTATAAAGAATATCATAAATCTTATTTCCGTCTTGAAACTTTTTAATGAAGAATAGACAGAAATACTCACACAATACACTTGTTTTATCTTGATACTGAATAGTGTTGTATTTTATATTAGGTATGTAAGTTAAAACCTCTTTTAGTGGACTTAGACCAAACGGATCAAAATAATAAGTATCGCAGTAACACGTCCAGTGTGTACCAGGTCCAGTATAATCATCAAGATTAATAATAGCACATTCTTTTTTTTTTTCTTTTTTTTTTTTTTCAGTTGCCATAGTGGTCAACCCATTTATTATCCCCGTAAATAAGTGTGTTGTGGGTCGGGGTTCCCACCGCACACTGTACAATCATCACATACATATATACAAATAGAAAACACTCTCACACCACATTTTTTCACCTTATTCATTTATATAATACATCTGGCTTACGGCATATGATAATGTACGTTTATCAAACAATTTATATTGGGAACAATAAATAGTCAACTTTTAACTTATTTAAGGATTATGATTATTTATAGAAGATAAGGTTTTGGGTGTGGTATTGCCTTCTTCACCTGGTCCAACTCTATTATTATATATTAACACAAGTTTAAAAATATGTTTGTCCATGGGATGGTATTCTTGAGATTTTAGGACTTAAAGGTTTAAAATTTGTTCTTTATATGGGTCCCAAATGCTATTGAATTTGTCTAGGTCATTGTTTTTGGTGGCTATTGTCTGTTGTACTTGTAGCACTTCTCTAATTCTATGTTTTAGAGTTATAATTGAAAGTTTTTTTTCTAGATGTTTATATGAAAATATATAATATTTGGCTTCTAAGAGAAGATATAACTGTACCCATGTGTACTTTTTGTTTGTGTTAAAAATAAAGTTTTTTTCATCAATATTAAAATCCTGTTCATTATTAAAGAGCCATCTTTTAAGTTCATTAATAATTGTTTGTGTTTCAGGGCAGGACCACAGCATATGTGTAAGGGTTTCTTCCTGTTTACAAAAAAGACATTTTGAATTGTCTTTGATATTAATTTTGTGTAAAAATCTACGAGTTGCTAAAATTCTGTGGTTGATTCTTGTTTGAAACCATTGTAAGGTGGTACTTATGTTTTTTTTGAATGGATATTTGTATATTTCTTTCCAATATTCATTATCAATATTAAATAATTCCAACCATTTTGATTTTGAAGTAGGTTGAGTATAGTCATTATTGAGGATGTTGTAAATATGTTTAGATCCTTTTTGCTGTTTAGTTAATGCTTGGATATTTGATGGTATAATAGGATATGTTAATTTATGATTGAATGAATCTATATTTAGCTTGCTAAACCACAATTTTATAGACTTAACAATTCCGTTATAATTTAAAAAGTTACTATTTACATTATATATGGAGTTAAACTCTGTAAATGTATAAAAACTACCATCTTCTCTTATCAAGTCATTTACTAGACATATTCCTTTATTATACCAAGATTTATAAAATATGTGATTACACCCAATTAGTATATTTGGGTTGTAGAAAATAGAAGAAGTTAAAACCTCATCCTCCTTTAGCTTGCAGCTATTATGTTCTAAATAGTTGACATATGATTTTATGACATCTTTCCAGAAAGGGTTTTTAATAGTACTAAGTGTACCCTCTGGATATTTAGATCCAAGATTGACTATATTATTTATGTTTATTGTATGCTTAGTTAAGTGGTGTAACTGTCCTTTATTTGCTATTAATCTTCTTACCCATGTTACTTTTTGCCCTTGGATAAAAGCATTTATATTGATCATGTTAAGCCCTCCTTCCTCATATTGTTTAATTATGGTATCTCTTTTTATTTTAGCTGGGCCCCGCCATAAAAAGTCATAAAATAAATCTGTTAACTGTTTTAAAATAGAGTTACTGGGATCAGGTAGTGATATAAATAAATGGTTAAGAATTGGTAAAAGCAGTGATTTAATGACCGTTATTTTGCCAATTGGAGTAAGATATCTACGTTTCCATAATTGTATTAGGTTTTGTATTTTAGTAATTTTATCTCTATAATTTATATTTAATATTTTTTCTAAATCAACATTAAAAGTAATGCCTAACAATTTAAACTGTTCACTTCCCCATGTTAATTTCCATTTTGTTTTTATTGAGTTTGTACTGTATTTTTTGCCCCAATCCAAACTATCTGTGTTTTTTCAAAATTTACTTTAAGTCCTGAAATTTTAGCATAAAATGAAAGTTCATTAAGTGTTTCTTTTAAAGAGGTTTCTGAGCCATCTAATAAGACTGCGGTATCATCAGCAAATTGGGTCAGTTTAAATTCATTTTCATTCATGGAAATGCCCTTAATATTTTTATTGTTACGAATTCTTATTGCTAAGATTTCTGCACATAAAATAAAGATATACGGCGACAACGAATCGCCTTGACGACAACCGCGCCCAATATTGAAAAACTCGGATAAGTTGCCCCCTTGGTTGACAGCCAATATTGCATTTTTATATAATATTTTAAACCAAGTTATTATGGATTCCCCAAAGTTAAAATAATGCAAAACTTTTGAGATAAATTGCCAAGAAATTGAGTCGAACGCTTTTTCGAAGTCAACTAATAATAAAAGCCCTGGAATATTATTTTCTTCCGTAAAATTCATTATGTCATACACGATTCTTGTATTTTCCCCCATATATCGACCTGAAATAAACCCTGTTTGATTTTCATGAATTAATGTATTAAGCACAGATTTAATTCTATTGGCAATAGATCCTGAAGCAATTTTATATACACAATTAAGTAATGATATTGGTCTGTAGTTTTTTAAAAAGTGTCTAGGCTTATTTTCTTTTGGAATAACAGTTATAATCCCCTCTTTCTGTGTAACTGATAATTCCCCCTTTTCATACCCATAGTTAATTGACCGAACAACAAAATGACCTATTTTATTCCAAAAGACTTTAAAAAAATCTGCCCCATAGCCATCTGACCCTGGTGATCTATTATTTTTCATTCCAGTTAGAGTTTGTGATGCTTGTTGAAGAGTTAAAAGACCTTCTAGGCTGTTCGCTTCATAGATTGATAATTTTGGAATATTTGAAAAAATTAAGTTCTTCGTTTAAGTCTACATCATCCAAATGGTTATCTTTACTTGAATACAATTTTTCATAAAATAGTTTAGTTTCTGATAAAATTTCATTTTGATTTGTTATTATGTTACCATTTGATAATTCAATTTTAGGGATAATTTTACTAAGATAATTATGGGATTCTAAATTACAAAAAAATTTAGAGGGTTTTTCATCTTCTTCTACACATTGAGCACGTGACCTTATTAGACAACCTTGCATTTTAATTTTACGTAAAGACAAAAGCTCGTTTTTTAAGTTATCAATTGAATGTATATTCTTTGTTTCATTTTCTTCTAAAATTGAGATTTCATTTATTATTTGTTTTTCTCGACTATCATTTTGTTTTTTCTTGAAACTAGCATACGAAATAGTTTTTCCACGAATTTCCATTAAAAGCGTCTCTAAAAATAACTGATCGTTTATTGTAAATTGAATATCCTCATTTAAAATATTATCTATGTTATCAAAGTTATAAACTGGTAAAGCATATTGTAATTTAATTTCTTTAATTTTTTGGTTAATTGTATTTAAATAGTCAATATCTTTTAAAAGAGAATTATTAAATTTCCAAAGACCCTTGGATTTGACAAAGTTATTAAATTTGCATTTTAGTATTACTATAGAATGATCTGACCTATAACTAGGTTCTATAATACAGTTCATAATTGATGAGAGTAAACTCTCAGATACTAAAAAGAAATCTAACCTCGCTAATTGAACAGGTGAACGTTTCCTCCAGGTAATTTTTTTATTCAAGGGAAAGAATTCTCTATAGGGATCAATAAGATTATAACATGATTTAATTTCTAGCAACTTCTCCCTTGCATTTTTATTATTAATATGTTTATAATTATAGTAGTCTAATTCTGTATTTTGTACGAGGTTAAAATCGCCACACATGAACAAGTCCTCATTATTATAATTATCCACAATCGACATTATATTAGTAAAAAAGGAAGGTGTATCTTGGTTCGGACCATACAGCACATTCTTGTTTATTTTGTTTTGCTGGTAATTTGTTTTTGCTAAACACTCCCCTGACGTTTTGTATGCCTAACTGCTCAACCCATTTTATTAAAATCTAAGTTAGAAATAGGCTGGTTTTTGAAGAAAAAAAAATACAAATGGGATACTTCTATTTGATAGCTTCGCAAACCATTTCCACGGTCAACCCTTAGTCCTTTCCCTTTTCTACCTACTTGTAAACCTTAAAAAAAAAAATCTTTACAAACGGGATACTTCTATTTGGTATAATTTGCGAAGGTATTTGTAAACCATTTCCATGGTCAACCCTTAGTCCTTTCCCTTTTCTATCTACTTGTAACCCTTTACCTGCCAAACCACTAAAATAGATCCCTTTAAAGGAATTCCTAGTGATGCAAGGAGTCAAAAAAATTCCCCGTCTTGTTGTTGTTTGTTAGATTAATAGGACAACATCCTTTAGACTTTAGACAATTACACTACGTGGACTTGCCAAGAAGTTTGTAAAGCACTCATCTTCCTATTAGATATTGTATATCCGTTTATAGACAAATTGTTGGCATCCCTATAGGTACGAACTGTACACCACTTGTCAAGAAGTTTGTGAATCACTTATCCTCCTATTAGATAATATTTTCGTCAGATATGGAACAGCCGTTCATAGACAAATTGTTGGTACCCTATGGGTACGAACTGTGCACCACTTGTCGCAGATATTTTTTTATATTGCTATGGAAGAGATTTCAGGAGTCTTTCACCAGACACCAAGGAAGATGTTACTGAGGCCATTAATGACACCTCTCGGTATCTGGACGACATATTAAACACTGACTACCCTTTCTTTTCTACTATGGTTAATAATATATACCCTTCACAAAGCTAATATTTCTGATACTAACGCTTCTTTTCTTGATTTACATCTCTCCATTGAAAATGGTGAAATAATTAGCAAAATATATGACAAGAGGGATGATTTTAATTTTGATGGAGATGTTCCCCGAGCAACTTCTTATGGGGTCTATGTGTCTCAACTTATTCGTTTTTCTAGAGCTTGTACTCGAGTTGAGGACTTTAATATTCGTAATCTTTGTATAACTAAAAAGTTACTCCATCAGGCTTACCGTTACCATAAACTTCGTAAAACCTTTGCAAAATTTTATTATCGTAACCCTGATCTTCTTTCCTAACAAACTTCGTTAGATCCTTGGTCATGATCACTTTCATACTATCTTGGTTAAACTTGTTAATAAAATGTTTATCAAAAGAGGTTATGACCCTATCATTTTGCAACGCACTACATGCTTGGTGGTGGACCCATTTACAGTTCGCCACTATGCTTTCGTCTTTGATTGTGCGATGACCGGACAGGCTGTGGACCCAATGATGACGTCTACCTAAAGCCCAAATGGACGGTGACGTTTGATGTTTGTCTGCAGTCTTGTCTTGTCGTGCTCTCAATGGTTTATTCTCTTGTTGCTCTGGCTTCTGCCAAGTCATAGAGAACCTTTTTTGTGGCTTTCTAGGCTATAGTCTCGATCATCCAGACCTCTCGCGAGACTTCTCTCAAAGAAGTCCAAACGATGGTCTGGAGTAAAGCTTCTTTAAAAATTTTGACATCAAAACGAGGTGTGGACAAAAAAAAATCACCGGCCTCTGATTGGTGAACTTCAGTTTGTTATGGAAATCCGTGGGAATCACCCTCTACGTCACGACGGCGTCAAAAAATACGTGACGTTACGCGCAATGTTGTGCAATAACATTACTCCAAACATAGTCAGCGGATCATGATTAATGCTAAAATTTAAATTTTAAACATCATTTTGTAAGGTTATATTATGTTTTTAGAGAAACTACAATAAAACGAAGTTTATTGTATATTTAATCAGGACGTACACACATCCCATTGGAACTAATGTTGCGCGTAATTCAACGTGCACTTTGATGTTGCAATCAAAATGACGTCACGTCGCAGTCAGTTTTGACGGTTGGCGCCGTCTATCGGTCAAATTTTTTAAAGAACAGTGAGATCAGACGCTCGCAGTCAGCTTGAGTGTGTCTGGATGATAGAGACTATCTAGGCTATTGTTTTTTAGCTCTACTGGCCGAAGGCCAGCAGAGCTTATGGGATGGCGAGTTGTCCGTCGTCCGTCCGTCGTCCGTCGTCCGTTGTTAACTTTTGTCTTGTGACAACTCTAGGGCCTTCATTTTTCATCCGATCTTTACCAAACTTTAACAGGTTGTTAATATCAATTAAAGCTCGGACAAGTTCGAAAACCAGCCAGATCGGAATAATTTCGACGGAGTTATGGCCCTTGTTTTGCTGAAAAATGCCGTATTAAGCCTTGTGAACACTCTAGCACCTTCATTTATTATTTGATATTTACCAAACTTGCACAGATTGTTAGTATCAATGAAAGCTCGAACAAGTTCGAAAACCAGCCAAATCTGATCAGTAACACCGGAGTTATGGCCCTTGTTTTTTCTGAAAATTGCTATTTTCTGTTTTGTGAACGCTCTAGCACCTTCATTTATTATTTGATCATTACCAAACTTGCACAGATTGTTAATACTAATTATAGCTTGCACAAGTTCGAAAATCAGCTGAATTGAGTCAGTAACACCAGAGTTGTGGCCCTTGTTTTTTCTGAAAAATGCTATTTTCTGCCTTGTGAACACTCTAGCACCTTCATTTATTATTTGATCTTTACCAAACTAGCACATATTGTTAATATCAATGACAGCTCGGACAAGTTTGAAAACCAGCCAGATCGAACCAGTAACAGCGGAGTTATGGCCCTTGACTTAGTTAAAAATGCTATATGTTGCCTCGTTAAGACAATAGGGTCTTCATTTTTCATTCGATCTTTACCAAACTTTACCATTGTTAATATCAATGAAAGCTCGGACAAGTTAAAAAAACAGCCAGATCGGACCAATAACAGCACAGTTATAGCCCTTGATTTAGTTAAAAACTCTATATTTTGCCTCGTTAAGATGATAGGGCCTTCATTTTTCATCCGATCTTTACCAAACTTTACCATCTTGTTAATATCAATGAAAGCTCAAATAATTTAAAACAACAGCCAGATCGGACTAGTAACAGCGGAGTTATGGCTCTTGATTTAGTTAAAAAGGCTATATTTTGCCTCGTTAAGACGATAGGGTCTTCATTTTTCATCCGATCTTTACCAAACGTTTCCAGATTGTTAATATCAATGAAAGCTTGGACAAGTTCGAAAACCAGCCGGATTGGAAAAGCAACAGTGGAGTTATGGCCCTTGATTTAGTTAAAATTGCTATATTACGATAGGGCCTTCATTTTTCGTCCGATCTTTACCAAACTTTACCAGATTGTTAATATAAATGAAAGCTCGGACAAGTTCGAAAACCAACCAGATTGGACCAGTAACAGCGGAGTTATGGCCCTTGATTTAGTTAAATATGCTATATTTTGCCTCGTTAATACTACGATAGGGTCTTCATTTTTTATCTGATCTTTACCAAACTTTACCAGATTGTTATTATCAATAAAAGCTCCAACAAATTTCAAAATCAGCCATATTGGACCATTTACACCGGAGTTATGGCCCTTGATTTTCTGAAATATGCTATATTTTGGCCTCATTAAGAAGAAAGGGTCTTCAATTGGCCAGATTTCAGTGAAACTTTTCAAGGATGATCAGTACCAAGCCTAGTTGTACATATCGTCACCGTGTTCCGGTTGAATGATTTTGGCGGAGTTATGTCCCTTTAAAGGTTTTAATACACAAACTTTGTCTGGACTAGTTCTCCTGAACCCCTGGCTGGATTTTAACGAAACTTGACAAGGATGATCAGTATCAGGTCTAGTTGTGCAAATCATTGCCCTGTTCCAGTTGAATGATTTTTGGCAGAGTTATGGCCCTTTAAAGGTTTTAATACACAAACTTTGTCTGGACTAGTTCTCCTGAACGCCTCCCACATTTCAACGAAACTCTACAGGGATGATCAGCAGCAAGCATAGTTGTGCATATCATCGTGGCCTTCCGGTTAACAGATTTTTGGTGGAGTTATGGCCCTTTAAAGTTTTTTGATACACAAACATTTTCCGGGCTAGTTCTCCTGAATCCCTGACTGGATTTTAACGAAACTTGACAAGGATGATCAGCAGCAAGCATAGTTGTGCATATCATCGTGGCATTCCGGTTAAAAGATTTTTGATGGAGTTATGGCCCTTAAAAGTTTTTTGATACACAAACATTTTCCAGGCTAGTTCTCCTGAATCCCTGACTGGATTTTAACGAAACTTGACAGGGATGATCAGTATCAAGCCTAGTTGTGCATATCTTCGCCATATTCGTGTTGAATTATTTTTGGCAGAGTAATGGCCGTTTAAAGGTTTTAATAGCCAAACGTTGTCCAGATTAGTCTCTTCTGAACTCCTTGCTGGAATCTTGATGGGGATGATCAGTACCAATCCTAGATGCACCTGTCATTGCCGTGTTGTGGTTGAATGAATTTTGGCAGAGTTATGACCCCTTAAAGGTTTTATTACACTAACTTTGTACAGACTAGTTTTCCTGAACCTCTGGCTGGATTTCAACGAAACTTGTCAGGGACAATCAGTACCAAGCCTATGTGCGTATATCATCACCATGTTCTGGTTGAACGATATTTGAAAGAGTTATGGCCTTTATCTAGAGCCAGTAGAGCGTCCACAGGCCCTCTTGAGCCTCTTGTTTGCAAACCTTAAGCAAACCTTGATGCAAGTATGTACAATGGTACATATTGTATTATATAACTTTCTTGTCAGTTCAAATTTCATATTACCTCCTGGTCATTTGTCCTTCTTAATACCAATACCTCCAGATCTGCAACTGGTCGGAGTCAAGGTCACTTAAATATATGTCCGTCAATATTTGCATTAAAATTTGCGTGATAGTGCATATATATAAGTGACATTGACTTCGACCCATGATCAGCTGGAGGGCTGGAAGTTATTGGCATTATGAAGGACAATGACAAGGAGCACAGTGTAGAAACGAACTGTATCACCTCCCGGATGTTGCGATGTGATTTCAATGGCGAGCTCAGTAAAGTGAATACACATGGTTAAAAAAGTATCTGTTACTTGGATTATATCTTGAAGACAGTAAATAAAATTGTTTTACCTATTATCCTAATGGATTTCGTTAACGTTCTCATTTGCTTATTAATGTCAAATCGGCGCATGTGACGTTAAATCACTGAAAATCATCCGACTTTTCTGATGAAATCGACACCCCGACATATGTGTAAAGCCATTTTCATCAAGTGTACGCAAGTTTAAGACCATTGATAATATAGAACGTGTTAGCTAGCATATTGATGTAAACTTCGGATGTATGAAATGCTTTCATATTGTTATTTTACCGTGTGGCGGTTCCAAAATCTGGGGGATGTCTTGTGTAATGACTGTATGACTTATTGCATTGATTGTGTATGTCAATTGCGATTACCGATATTCAATATGTATGACTTATTGCGATTTTTTTATTGTGATTTTGACTTATTTAGTCAATGTTT
Source organism: Cyrtodaria siliqua (assembly GCA_037043455.1). NCBI lineage: Eukaryota > Metazoa > Mollusca > Bivalvia > Adapedonta > Hiatellidae > Cyrtodaria > Cyrtodaria siliqua. The sequence goes on along the minus strand of JAWPHD010002032.1, from coordinate 90,710 downwards.
TCGTCTTTTTCAGGTAAAATGAAAGCATATAGATGTATTTACTGTGACCATTCGACGAAAGACTTCAGTGAATATATTAACCACTGTACAGAAAACCAATGTAAAAGTTAAAATTTCAAAATATGATTCAAATACAAAACAAATAGCACTAATTGAAAAAGTTCAAATGAATAAACATACCATGGTATATGGCGGAGAAACGTGATAATATGTAGCATGCATATGGATATTGATAGGTCAGAGTCAATGTCACTGTTACTAAAATATATTGAACTATATGTACGACTTTAATTCATTAGATTTTACGTCGCTTGAAAAAAAATTAAGATTAAAAGTAAAACTTTTAAATTGTGTGTGTTTAAACATGCCAATCCTCCCAATGCAAAAATGATGTCAACCATTGTAGATTATTACGGGAAACATAAACATGATAAATTATGTAAATACAATGTTCAATGAAAATACACGATGTTTGATCAATTATTGTCTTAAAAAGCAAATGGGGAGTTAATAATGTTCTTATGAATACGTATATGTAGATTATCTTTTATCATAAATAAAACGATAACGTGTCGAGGAAACAAAAAGTTCGCAACTGTTTGCATCACATTTCCACAACATATATCAAAAAATAAATCAATATAGATCATGTACCCATACATGTATATATCAACTGTTATTCCGAAATTGCTGATGTACAAACTAACAGCACGTTGTGTATAAGAAAATACATGTAGAGTCAACACAGCAATCGGTGATTTTTTTAGAACAACGCAACAGGCACCATCGCAGATGAGTCAGCCGTACAAGAATTCGGAAAATACTGCATTAATTGTATTGACTTACACCCGGTTAAAGAAGATTTCTATACTTCGTGTCCTATCATTGAAATATCTGATTTATTTTCGTAAGACTTCGATCTAACAAACCAAGTTATGGAATAAAAACTAGGAAATATTGCATGCTAATAGTTTTTAAAAATAAAAAGAGATCACAATTGATCTTCAAGGAATTAAAACACGGCTTTTGGTGACAAGTTTAGGCAAAAATGTCGAAATCACCAAAGAAAGGGTGTTTCAACCCCAACAAAATAACTAAAACCTCCTGTTATTTGTTTTCAACCATTCCAATCATATGGTTCAGTCTATCCTTTAAAATTTTATACCAAAAAAATGTGAATTTCCAAAAAATGTTTTTAACCAAAAGACACACAATGGAAACTACAGAAATCGTCTTTAAGAGACCGAATGTCTACTTTTAAGTATTATAGTATATCTGAACATTACATTTTAACCAAATTAACACCAGAAATCAATTATAGTAAATCGCAAGAAGGCATACATTACCATCGCAAGAAGTCATACAAATGATTATTAATATCTGGCAAGAAGTCATACAGTATGAACAATACACATGAACGAAGTTTTGCTTTATGTCTGAGAAAAGGGCAAAACATAGACAATGCTGTGTATAGCGTATGTATAGAATAGAGCATGAGTTTTGCACGTGTACGGGGAGATAATGCACGAGCGTTAGCGAGTGCATTATCGTCCGTACACGTGCAAAACTCATGCTCTATTGTATTTATACCACAATAACTTACATATGCTGTGTATATCCTCGGGTATTACACGATGCATAGTGTGTATTTAGGCTATTGTGGTATAAGAATGATTTATACCCTGAAGCACAAATCCCGTGTATGAATAATTCTAAATAATAGATTTCTTTCGAGAATAGCCTAGTTCTTCTGCACGAGGCCGTGTCAAATCCCGAAGTTGTAAGTGATTATAATGCTTTTTTACTAAAATGTTAATCTGTCACATGATATATTCTAGAGGTATGAAACAATGAATGTCTCTGCTAGATATCAATTATCATTTGATTACTGTTTATCGATAAAAACTGTTTAAATTTTACGTTTTCATTACGGATGTTGACTTGCTATAGGTCGCCATTTAAAAATCACATCGCAACATCCGGGAGGTGATACAGTTCGTTTCTACACTGTGAGGAGGTTATATATGAAATTTGAACATTCTACTGCCAAGGACAAGAAAGTTATAACACAATATGTTGACGCCGTCGACTCCGCCAACATCAGTGGCGTCTATGTCTCTATGTCCTTTTCAAATGGCGAGACAAAAACCTGTCTAGATCTATTCAGTAGTGCTTGAGAAGATTAAGGTTTTAACCTGTTATGGAACTGGTGGCCATCTTGGATGTCGTGCTAACCTAATTTTAACAAATTTGAAAAACAATGACCGCAGTATCATCGGTTTCTGAGGTGAAGTGGTTAAGAGTCCCTGACTTGAAATCACTTGCCCATCACCGCTAGGGTTTCGAGCCCATATGGGACTAGGAATCTTTATGTGAGGAAGCTATCCATCTGGATTGCGGAATGTTGGTAGTTAAATCCAGGTGCCTGCCCGATGCCCGAAAATTGCCCAGAGTAGTATCTTCAGCTGAAAAGTGGCCTTATGATCGTAGCTGTTGGTGCGTTTATAAAATTCAACTAAAGCAAAAGGTGACGACGGCAAACTAATGACAGACGTAGTACTACCACTCTAGACAAGATTTTTGCTATTTGTTTTTTTTAGCCATCATTTTTTTATATTTTGGATTTTTAATCGTCAATTTTTTTCATCAGTATTTTTATCCTTCGTTTTGACTAGACTTATTGGTTTATTCTTACTTGAACCATATTACGTTCTTCTTATATGACTAGACTTATTGGTTTATTCTTACTTGAACCATGTTACGATATTCTTATACGACTAGACTTATTGGTTTATTCTTACTTGAACCATGTTACGATATTCTTATACGACTAGACTTATTGGTTTATTCTTACTTGAACCATGTTACGGTCTTCTAATATGACTAGACTTATTGGTTTATTCTTACTTGAACCATGTTACGGTCTTCTTATATGACTAGACTTATTGGTTTATTCTTATTTGAACCATGTTACGATATTCTTATACGACTAGACCTATTGGTTTATTCTTACTTGAACCATGTTACGATCTTCTTATACGACTAGACTTATTGGTTTATTCTAACTTGAACCATGTTACGGTCTTCTTGTATGACTAGACTAAGTGGTTTATTCTTACTTGAACCATGTTACGGTCTTCTTATATGACTAGACTTATTGGTTTATTCTTACTTGAACCATGTTACGATCTTCCTATACGACTAGACTTATTGGTTTATTCTTACTTGAACCATGTTACGGTCTTCTTATACGACTAGACTTATTGGTTTATTCTTACTTGAACCATGTTACGGTCTTCTTATATGACTAGACTTATTGGTTTATTCTTACTTGAACCATGTTACGGTCTTCTTATATGACTAGACTTATTGGTTTATTCTTACTTGAACCATGTTACGATATTCTTATACGACTAGACCTATTGGTTTATTCTTACTTGAACCATGTTACGATCTTCTTATACGACTAGAATTATTGGTTTATTCTTACTTGAACCATGTTACGATCTTCCTATACGACTAGACTTATTGGTTTATTCTTACTTGAACCATATTACGGTCTTCTTATATGACTAGACTTATTGGTTTATTCTTATTTGAACCATGTTACGGTCTTCTTGTATGACTAGACTTATTGGTTTATTCTTACTTGAACCATGTTACGGTCTTCTTATATGACTAGACTTATTGGTTTATTCTTACTTGAACCATGTTACGATCTTCCTATACGACTAGACTTATTGGTTTATTCTTACTTGAACCATATTACGGTCTTCTTATATGACTAGACTTATTGGTTTATTCTAACTTGAACCATGTTATGGTCTTCTTATGACTAGACTTAATGGTTTATTCTTACTTGAACCATGTTACGGTCTTCTTATATGACTAGACTTATTGGTTTATTCTTATTTGAACCATGTTACGATATTCTTATACGACTAGACCTATTGGTTTATTCTTACTTGAACCATGTTACGATCTTCTTATACGACTAGAATTATTGGTTTATTCTAACTTGAACCATGTTACGGTACTTCTTGTATGACTTACTTGAACCACATTACGGTACTTCTTATATGACTAGACTTATTGGTTTATTTTTACTTGAACCATGTTACGGTCTTCTTATATGACTAGACTTATTGGTTTATTCTTACTTGAACCATGTTACGGTCTTCATATATGACTAGACTTATTGGTTTATTTTTACTCGAACCATGTTACGGTCTTCTTATATGACTAGACTTATTGGTTTATTCTTACTTGAACCATGTTACGGTCTTCTTATATGACTAGACTTATTGGTTTATTTTTACTTGAACCATGTTACGGTCTTCTTATATGACTAGACTTATTGGTTTGTTTTTACTTGAACCATGTTACGGTCTTCTTATATGACTAGACTTATTGGTTTATTTTTACTTGAACCATGTTACAGTCTTCTTATATGGCTAGACTTATTGGTTTATTTTTACTTGAACTATGTTACGGTCTTCTTGTATGACTAGAACATTGTTTTATATTATGACTGCAACTCACTTTATGTGTTCATAAATGAGTTTCATTAACAGTTTAAGTGCAAAATTGCAAAAGACTCCACAACAGCTTTCTGTATGTCTGTGATCGTACACCAGCTTAGATTGTGGTACAGTATGGACATCCCATTCATTGTTTGTAACTCGAGCAACCCATTCACCTTTTCACTAGTGATCTCTGCCTTGGCAGCATAGTACACCATTCGAAACAAACTCAAGTCATCTGATGTAACTGATGTTTTTTGATCCCCAGTAGCAATTTTTGTCAGTGGAAAGTTAGCTCAATTTTACCATTTCTGCTCGTTTACTAGCATCAATGTGTTCACTACTGCCATTATGTCTTTGCACATTTGAAATTTGCAAATTTGATGAGTCTTCGCCCGCCCAGACATTTTGCATCCTAGCATTGATATGCATTATAATAAATTCTTCGCATTAACACCATCCCCGTTAAGTCTCAACTACAAGCCATGGGAATTCCAACTTACAGCCGGCAATAGTTTTATCTGTAATAGTGCTTCTATCGTTTTTCTTTTTCGACTTTGAAACACTTTGATCAATCAAATGAAATATTACTGGTTTGGAATGATGATTATGCATATTTTCCTTCCGCGAATGCTTTTATCCGACATCTTTTTGTATTTTACGGGAAAATTTGACAGGATATCAATACACAGACTGGTTTACAGTACCTGTTAACTATACCTCAATTCAACACGTTTTATATGGTAAACATAACCCGAAACCCGTTTCTGAAATATTCATTTAGTCAAACGTAGATGGAGATTGAGAAGCATGGTGTATTTACGTTTCGATACACATTGAAATAAATGTTTTGTGTTTTACTTTTACGTTTTTAAAATGCATTGAAATCTTTTGCATTTTTTTGGCTCATTTATTTGCATAAATTACGCAGATACACGCTTATCTAGAGCTCTGTAGAGTAATGCCAATTCACTAGTGAGGTGAGTTAAAAACAAAACGAATTGCAATACAAAGGAATTTAAAATACTTCAAGTGAAAGCGACTTTTAAATTTGATGTGCTAGCAGCACACATTTATTTTATATGCATTGTAGTTAATATTATAAACAGTCTCTAAATATTATAAGTTTAAACTAAGTTGACACTTTTTCATTCCGATGGGTGGTCTGCAACAACCATGATACTTAAATATTTCAGTACGTTTCAGTGACGTACAATTCACTCTAGACATGTTTTCAAATGTGTTTTTTCAAACACAATCCAGTATAAATCCAGTCATCTGTTAAAGTAGATACGTATATGCATATGCTGGTTTAATTCTATTGTTGATAATCAATCTGCCCAAAACCGCACAACAGCATGTCGAATATATGACTGTATAAATATCTATAATTTAAAAGCATATATCAGGCATAAATTGTCTTTAACATGAACTGAACAACATGTCCTCTGAAACATTTTCAACTTCAATTGCAATATTCGATAATCTTTCACCAATATCTGCCAGTATCACAGATATAATTAACAATACAATCAAGGTATAAATTACAAAACACTAACAGCCGGACCTTAATACATCTGTACAATGGCATTTCTTCTATTTTCTATGCTGTTTCATTGCCTGCAAATACAGAATGAAAATAAAAATAAACCAAACTGTACTTATGTTCTATACGAATCATGTTACATGATAAACCTGCACAGGAATTGCTCTCTGGTGAACTAATTTCATGTCTCAGTGTCTGAAGTAAAAAATATTTCAGTATTTAACAGCCGGGCAATAATTACACATAATACACAAGTCTGCAACTCGTTTTGTTGAGGATGTATGTTTAACAGCCGGGCAATAATTACACAATACACATGCCTGAAACTCGTTTTGTTGAGGAAGTATGTTAACAGCCAGGCAATAATTACACATAATACACAAGTCTGAAACTCATTTTGTTGAGGACGTACAGCCGGGCAATAATTACACATAATACACAAGTCTGCAACTCGTTTTGTTGAGGATGTATGTTTAACAGCCGGGCAATAATAACACATAATACACAAGTCTGAAACTCGTTTTGTTGAGGATGTATGTTTAACAGCCGGGCAATAATTACACATAATACACAAGTCTGAAACTCGTTTTGTTGAGGATGTACAGCCGGGCAATAATTACACATATTACACAAGTCTGAAACTCGTTTTGTTGAGGATGTATGCTTAACAGCCGGGCAATAATTACACATAATACCAAGGATTTGTACAATAAGAAGGATTAGAAAATAGGTCAAATTATATAGGGCGAAAAAGGAAGTCTCGCAAATTCTCGGACAGAAATCCCGAGATCGTGTCACGTGACAGTCATCGTCTTCAACCGCCATTTTGGAAAATATTGAATACAACGCTGGGTAGATTAATGTCGATAAACAGCAAGATAACGCTTTATATAAGCAATTATCGAGTAAGTATTAGTTTAATATGATGTATTTTAATGAGGAAGTGTTTATTTTCCAAATGTTTTTCGTTGGTAGTGTAATTTTATGTTGATATTCTCCCGATTCTCGGCAGTGTGATGTTGGCGGGTGGGGTAATCGTATTTTTAGGAATATTGATATAAAATATGTTTTCCATTGAAGGAAATACATTTTTGATTATAAATGTATTCGTTATACGACTTGGTTATTAAAATTTAATAAATAACATACTGATATCGATACCATTCCGTATTTTTTTCTGATTTAAATTTCACTTTGAGTTTAAAACCAAAAAAAAATAAATAGGATGTTACCGCCTTTTTAGTAGGAAGGCACAAAATCATGTTCTATTTTTAAAAAATACACATATTTGTGTTCTTATATAATTTTAATATTGCATGGTAACCTTTATTTTGTACAAAGTATTTTTTTTATTTTTTTATCAGCTTTCAAATGGGCAGTATATTTCTTGTTGTTATAATTCACTTTGAAAATTTAGAAACATTAGTGTGTTACTGTCTATTTAATAGAAAGGCGTAAAATCATGTTATTTTCTAAAAAAATACACATATTTGTGTTCTTATATAGTTTTTATACTGCATGGTTAACTTGATTTCATACCGAGCATTATATAAAAAAAAGAATTATAGATTTCAAATGGGCATATATTTCTTGTTATAATTCACTTTGAACTTTTTAAAGCAAAATTTAGAAACACTAGTATGTTACTGCCTTTTTAATAGAAAGGCACACAATCATGTTATTTTCTAAAAAAATACACATATTTGTGTTCTTATATAATTTTTATACTGCGTGGTTAACTTTATTTTATACCAAGCATTATAAAAAAAAAAGTATTTCAGCTTTCAAATGGGCATATATTTCTCGTTATAATTCACTTTGAACTTATAAAAAACTAAATTTAGAAACACTAGTGTGTTAGTGCCTTTTTAATAGAAAAGCATAAAATCATGTTAATCTTCTGAAAAATACACATATTTGTGTTCTTATATAATTTTTATACTGCATGGTAACCTTTATTTCATCATACAAAGCATTATATTTTTTTCTTCAGCTTTCAAATTGGCAGATTATTTCTTCTAAGAAATAATTTAAAAAATCAAAAAAATACCATGTGTTATCGCCTTTTTAATATAAAGGAACACAATTATGTTCTTTTTAAATATATATATATATATATAATTATATAATATATTTGTGTTCTTACATAGTTTTCATACTGCATGGTTGTCTTTTTATCAAGCAAAACATTATTTGTATATTCTTTTCACATTTCAATGGGACACAATATTTCTTTAAAAAAATCATTCTAAAATTACTACTACAATAAGTGGTACATGTTGAAAACTCACGACGGTGATACTAAATACAACGTAAGACAGATTGCAAGCCATGGGTATATATACTTAACACAAATAAAATAGAAACAAATCGTGACCACATGGCTGCAAACCTTTAATATTAATTATAACATTAATATTCAGTTTTCAACCAATACTCTGCATTTAATCCCTTATAAAAGTAACACATTATCTTAGTTTATTTTCAGCCGCTTCAAAAGGGGAAGGACACAGAGGAATTCAGGACCCACTCCATACTCTACTTTATACATTCCTATGCACGGGACTGCAAATTTGAACCATATATTGAAATGTTTGGATTTTTTTTTGCACTGTATGTGTCATTTCTTGTTTATGTTAATTTAATTAAAACTCTTTTATTACCGTATGTTTTGAACTCTTTATTACCGTATGTTTTGTTTACATAACTCAAATAAAAAGCTATGAATTTCTGAATTTTGTCTTCTTGTTATTGTTTAGCTTGTGGAGCATCTATTTGAATAATTGCTTCAGGTATGGCACTCTACATGTAGTATGGGACAATACCGGATTTTAATGATCTAGTGTTGTTACCAGCGAAATATAAGACACCAGCTCAAATGAGCTGCATATATATAGCATGGATCTCAATACCCGGTTTTATGACATGGTGTTGTTATTAGCAAAAGATAAGGCGGCAACTTGCTTAACTATCTGCATATTCGGCATGTGTTTTATGGCACTACCAAATCAATATAGCATGGGTCTCAATACCAAGTTTTATGACATTGTGTTTTGAGAAAAGATAAAGAACTCGCTCAAATAGGGTGCATATTCGGTATATATTTTATGACACTCACAGCAATAAGACACTAGTGCCATAGGGCGAGCATAAATATATACTTAACATCATAGCAATAAAACACGAGTAAGTACCGCATTTTATGACATGCGGTAAGACTCTCAGTGGAGCTAACAATTCAAACGTCCGGGGAATGGGATGAGGATTGGGAGCTTTTGATAAAGTACGCACGCACAAACAAATTTAAAAAAAATGTATGTATGATTCGTGGCATGCATAGCATGGACAGTTTAGGAGTCGGCTTATTACTCATATCTACACCATTGTCACACAGTTCATCAGAGACCTCATTTTCACTTGCAGTAAACTTGCCTAATAAAGCTTCAAGATCTAGATCATCAAAATTAATAAAAATCTTCTTTTCCGTAAGACATGTTCATGTACGTAAAGATAATCAGAATGACATTACCAAATGGTAAATATGTACAAGAGATGCATGTTCACAGTTTTTTTTTTTAATAACGCATTGATTAAAATAACAGTTTAAGCAGCAAACTATATAATTATGCATTCAAGTCTCGGGACATATCAAAAGAATCGGCCGACGCCGCGCTTTAAACTCGAAGAAAATAAAGCATAATTTCGCTAATTAATTACCATACATTTGCACAAAAAAGAAGCATTTTTTTTATTCAATTGGTCTAATTGCAATACGGTTAAAATCGTTACAAAAGAAGAAAACAAATATCAACCGACACCGCGTCACACAATGTTAGTTTTCCTAGCGAAAACAATACAATTAATATTAATGATTTACGCCTGGTAATCCAAACACTTTAAGAATTATAAAACAAAATGTCCGATAATTATTGGTATTTAAAGTATTGTATTATTACAGCAAGGAATAAGTAATAGATAGAGTATGGTTTCATTGAGTTGGTTCATTTAAACATTGAGATGGGCGTAGCCCATCGAGGTGTTTAAATTAACCAACGAGATGAAACCATACTTGGTTTGTTTTGTAGCATGTCCATTTCAGCTCTATTTCAGTTATTCTAACTGTTATTCTCACAGTTATTCTGACAGGTCTTATTTTCAATTAAACGATTTACACCTGTGTCTGAACAAAGAGAATTGTCTGTGACCATGCTACAATTACATATTTAGAGCATAGGATCGTCATCATTTTCGCGGTAATCAGAGTATCACCGTGTGTTTATACATTTTATTAACACCATTTTCGAACTAGTCTCCGTGTTCGTGACACAACCCTGAGCCATAATTCCCGATTGCTTTATGCAATTAGGGATTTTTCTATTGACTATGTAATTAACAAGCCGCCAGTTAAAAAGAAGCTATATATTTCTCACGTAATATATGAGATAAACACAGCAGTAGCACCGAACTGGTTTTGTGTCGAAACGTACAGGTAAGATCGCCGCGTTAAAGCATTGATTAAAATAACAGTTTAAGTAGCAAACTATAATTATGCATTCATTCTTCATGGTCTTTTAACAAGTCGCGGGACATATCAAAAGGATCGGCCGACGCCGCGCTTTAAACTCGAAGAAAATAAAGGATAATTTCGCTAATTAATTACCATACATTTGCACAAACAAGATGCTTTTTTTAATTCAATTGGTCTAATTGCAATACAGTTAAAATCGTTACAAAAGAAGAAAACAAAATCAACCGACACCGCGTTACACAATGTTAGTTTTCCTAGCGAAAATAATACAATTAATATTATTGATTTACGCCTTGTAACCCAAACACTTTAAGAATTATAAAACAAAATGTCCGATAATTATTGGTATTTAAAATATTTTATTATTACAGCAAGGAATAATTACTTATTTAGAGCATAGGATTCGTCATCATTTTCGCGGTAATCGGAGTCAATTCAATTTTTCAATTCGATAGTTTATTGGCATAACATATACATGTTTATTGCCTTGAACTAGGCGGGTTACAAAAACATTCAGAGAAGAAACATAATACATATATACATTCACTCTTTACACTACATCAAAAAAAAAAGAAAAGAATTTATAGTTATTAGTTATTAACATTTAATAAATGTTATTAACAATTTTCAATAGTCAGTATTCAATTAAGGCAAATTAATTAAATGTAGTATTTACAGAATTCCTCAACTTATATAGTAAATATATTTTCAGGTGTTATTCATTATTTTGTATTAATCAACTTTACTTCTTATTTCATTTGCTAAAAACACATACTTAGCTAAACGTTTTATCGGAGTATCAACGTGTATTTATACATTTTATAAACACCATTTTCGAACTAGTCTCCGTGTTCGTGACACAACCCTGAGCCATAATTCCCGAGTGCTTTATGCAATTAGGGTTTCTATTGACTATGTAATCAAGGATTTAACAAGCCTCCAGTTAAAAAGAAGCTGTATATTTCTCACGTAACATATGAGATAAACACAGCAGTAGCACCGAACTGGTTTTGTGTCGAAACGTACAGGTAAGCTCGCCGCGTTATCGTTATCGATCGGACCCGTCTTATCGGAAAGACCCGCCTTATCGATAGACGCTGAAATCTCGTTCTTTCTACGCGAGAGTCTACGAGATTTCATCATATTTTCTAATCCTTCTTATTGTACAAATCCTTGATAATACACAAGCCTGATGAAACTTGTTTTGTTGAGGATGTATGCTTAACAGCCGGGCAATAATTACACATAATACACAAGCCTGATGAAACTTGTTTTGTTGAGGATGTATGCTTAACAGCCGGGCAATAATTACACATAATACACAAGCCTGAAACTCGTTTTGTTGAGGATGTACTTTTCAATAATATCTTTACTTAATACTCCTCTTTTCCTTAGTTAGGCCCAAGCTTTCATGGCAAAGAAATGCGAAGACTAATCATGGTTTTGACAAGTGTTTGGAATCGGCTGAAAATTCATGATCGATCATCGAAATATTTAACCGCCGATGATCGATCATTAATCGATTAAACATGGCCGCTATAAAAGACAGGTGTAAGCCTTTTTCAGACTATAATGAAAAAAATAATCACATTTCATGTATGTTCTGGTAATAAAGGAATTAAATGCAACCGACCAACATATATTTTTAAACATGAGGTCAATGACCTTGAAGCTCTACTGGCAGGTTCTGAAAGCTAGATCAGCATTCCTGTGAAGTTTCATATAAATCTGCCGAGTAGTTTTAGAGTAGTCGTTAAAAGTTTTTATATATAACTCTATGTAAACAAAGATGGCCACTGGCAACCATGCTTAACATCGAATCAAAATAATTTTCAACACGGACCAACATGATATCATGCTGATCATATTAGAAAAAGTCCCATATCAATATCACTTCTAGTTTTCAAGAAGTAGTAGTTACAAATTTGTTCTTTAAAAATCTATTTTTAACCATAGCGGTCATCTTGAATTTCCAGCCGACCTGAAATTTTGCTAGGACCAACTAGACATCAAGAGCAACATTGCTGTCAAGTTTCGTGGTTTCAGCGGAGTAGTCGCTACAAGGTTTTACTATATAACTCTATGTAAACAAAGATGGCCGCTGGCAGCCATATTTAATGTTGAATCAAAATGATTTTCGACAAGGACCAACATCATGTCATGCTGATCATTTTAGAAAAAGTCCCATATCAATATCACTTATAGTTTTTAAGTAGTCGCTACAAACTTGTTTTTTAAAAATCTATTTTTAGCGTGGCGGTCATCTTGAATTTCCGGTCGACCTGATATTTTACTAAAATCAATAAGACATCAAGAGCAACATTCCTGTGAAGTTTCATGAAAATCCGTTAAATACTTTCAAAGGAGTAGTCGCAACAAGTTTTTACTATATAACTCTATGTAAACAAAGATGGACGCTGGCAGCCATGTTTAATGTTGAATCAAAACGAATTTCGACAAGGACCAACATCATGTCATGCTGATCATTTTAGAAGAAGTCCCATATCAATATCACTTATAGTTTTCAAGAAGAAGTCGCTACAAACTTGTTTTTTAAATAATTTTTTTTAGCTTTGGCAGCCATCTTGGATTTCACATCAAATTAATTTTTGCGAGGATCAACTAGACTTCATGGGCAACATTTCTTTAAAGTTTTATGAAAATCCATCCCGTAGTTTCAGAGGAGTAGTCGCTACAAAAAAAGTTTACGGATGGACAGATGGACGACGGACACCGCACCACGGCATAAGCTCTGCTGATCTCGGATCAGTAGAGCTAAAAATAAGTTGTGATAACCACTGTAAATATGTGATTACTTGTTGCAAAATTATAACTCATTTTATTTTCCTGTACATTTTAATACAATAAGCCACAACTTTCAACAACCGAGTAAAGTCGATCATGAAAAATTGTAATCAATTTATCAGATCAAAGGCATAACTGATCGATGATTGATCAAACTGATTAATCGGAACAACACTAGTTTGACTTACATATCAATATAACAAATATACCTGACAAATATGAAAAATGCCATTTCTGTACTGAAATAATAAATTTTCAATGCTGATTTCACTAATTTATTATAAATGCCTATTTCTCAAATTGAAATGCTGAAATACCCCAAAACTGCTTTAAAATCTGTAGTACTGTCAATCAAGTAATAAAACTGTCCTAACCATAGTATTAAGAGACTTTCGGAAGAAAAGTGTTCGATCAATTAGTGAGATTTTCCCTTGAATGTACATTTATAAAAGAGTATGGAAGAAATATATTTTGATTTTACATAGAAAATCCAAAGAATAAAATTCTATAAGCATTGCTTTTGCTCTTATTCTTTTTAAATATTGTATCACTGTACGTTGTTAAATGTTAAAAATAAATTGTTTGTAATACAACCAAATCTCAAATACCGCATTTCCCCTCATAGTGGCCCCCGGACATATCCCCTCATAGTGGCGCCCGGATTCTATGCAAAATGCCAAGCAGGCGTGGTGATTTTGGATACACTAGGTTGAAAATTATCTTTTTTATCTTTTTGAAAAGGTGGGTGAGGGGGGCGCTACGACTAGGGAAGGCGCTGTTAGTGAGGGGGGGCGCTATGATTAAGGGAGGCGCTTTTATTAAGGGAAATACGATACCAATTTACAATATATGTATATGAATGATCTATTGCGTTATCGTACCTCCAACATGGTTGAACCAAGCTGTGCCGGGGACATGGTTACCATAACATCAGCTGCCCTCAATGCTTCGATCTTCTCCACTGCACCACCCTTACCACCCGCGATGATAGCTCCTGCGTGACCCATACGTCTCCCAGGGGGAGCTGTCAGACCTGCGATAAATGATATTACTGGCTTTGCAGAGGGTCCCTGAAATAATCAAGACCATTGTTTATTATACAGTAATACATATCATATAATTGCTGGGATTTTGTTTTGTATTATACTGTATGACAACAAATGAAACTAAATTGAAACAAAGTATATAAATCTACAAATATACAGAAATTATTTCTGTTGTATACATGCAAGTTTATATTGGAACTTTCAAGCTCAAAGCATATAAGAGATTGTTATTCCTCAGACCTGCTATCTGTAGAGTTGAATGCCGTAGGTGTGTAGCTTTGTATCATATATCTTAATAACTGTCTTTTAGAAACTAGAAAGTATATGTACACATAGTATGAGACTTGAAGGGTGTTCCATCGCTGCCGTGTGCTTATTTCAGCAAGTACAATCTAACTATAAAGTTTGAAGACACTGGGTGCAATCCTTCATGATTTATGGAGCAGATTTTTTTTAATTGTTAAAGTTTATGGAAAGGGGCAAATCTCTGCAGTGGATAATTGATAAGGAGAAACTGTACAAAGTTCCATAACCATAGGTCAATAATTTGCCAAGTTAGGCTAGGTTAGGTTGCAGGTTGAAAGGGGCATAATTTTAGTCCGAGTTACTTTACTGAACATGTGTAACATCATTTCTTTGGGTAGATGAACATGTGTGTGAACAGTCAGGGTAGATGAACATATGTGTGAACAGTCAGGGTAGATGAACATGTGTGTGAACAGTCAGGGTAGATGAACATGTGTGTGAACAGTCAGGGTAGATGAACATATGTGTGAACAGTCATGGTAGATGAACATGTGCGTGAACAGTCAGGGTAGATGAACATGACCGTGTGTGTGAACAGTCAGGGTAGATGAACACGTGTGTGAACAGTCAGGGTAGATGAACACGTGTGTGAACAGTCAGGGTAGATGAACATGTGTGTGAACAGTCAGGGTAGATGAACATGTGTGTGAACAGTCATGGTAGATGAACATGTGTGTGAACAGTCAGGGTAGATGAACATGACTGTGTGTGTGAACAGTCAGGGTAGATGAACATGTGTGTGAACAGTCAGTGTAGATGAACATGTGTGTGAACAGTCAGGGTAGATGAACATGTGTGTGAACAGTCAGGGTAGATGAACACGTGTGTGAACAGTCAGGGTAGATGAACATGTGTGTGAACAGTCAGGGTAGATGAACATGTGTGTGAACAGTCAGGGTAAATAACCATTTGTGAACAGAGAGAGGAGATACTTTCTATCAACCGAGGATTCATACTGGTATATATTTGATGTTTTTTAATAGGCCCATTGGGTCAGGCACTTCGTATATCATTGTTAAGTGTATTACACATGTCATGTAGTGCAACATGTCATTTTAATAACAGTTCACCTATGTATTTACTTCATATTAACAATTTACTAAGGAAACACTTAAAATAAAAGAAATTCTGTTCAAATCTTACTCTGTTATTATGTCTAAGATATTCTGCAGCTTTCTCCTCAGCCTGCCCTCCTATCTCTCCAATTAACACAATGCCTGAAAACACAACAGAAATGAGAACTCAAAACAGCTCCTACAGTACAGGGTATGTCTACTGTCTAGGTTTATAGTTCCTTTTTTAGGGTCCAGTGTGATCCCCAACCGAGAATAGGACCACTACTTATCCAGACAAAATCCTCCCCACCCTCCAACCTCTCTGAATTAATGTTCATTTTGTCATTTTCGTCTTGTTCATTACAGGTCATCATCTCCATCCCTGTATTGTATGAGGGGCTACCTGAGTGGTGGTTGAAAATTATCAACAGCAGCAACTCTGCAATTCTGCAGGTGAGAAGGTTCTATTTTTATCTAGCTGTAAATGGAGAGTGGGCCTGTAATGTTCAATGTATATATACAGCTGTTTTTAAGTCTAATTCCTATGACGAAATATACTGAATGTATCTGCTGGATATTGATTAAAAAAACACCTCAAACTGGTGGCCACGAGTCACTAGACCAGCATACTACAGTCTGTTGTGAACCTCTACTTTTAAACAAGTTGCCTAAGAGGGTGTTATGACTCACAGGGTAATCATGTGGATTTTTTTCAAATTGCAATAACCGGTAATACAAACACATACACAAGAATTAAGTTTACTTTGAGGGTTTGAGTAAAGCTGATATTTAAACTAGACAATAATTCATCTTGCTTGGTAACTGGTCTACATAACCATGATCATTATCTTTTTTAAATTCAGCTGTAGAGATTGTGTGAATGATTATTACGGGCCATTAATGTAGCAGTAACAGCTAACCTTCAGTTTTCGGATCGTCGAGGAACACTTCCAGACAGTCAATAAAATTGGTGCCGTTGAATGGATCGCCACCTATTCCTACACACAGGGTCTGTCCAAGGCCAGCTAGTGTGGTCTGATGTACAGCCTCATATGTCAATGTACCAGATCTGGATACAATACCTGCAACCAGAGGCAATAATTTATCTAAGCCACAGAATATTTTTTTAAGGGATATCTTTATTTGAATATTATATTAAATGATAACGGAATAACAATATTCAACTAATTTCACCTTACATTCTGTAACTCAGCCAGATCAAAATCCTAACAGGCTTATGACCTTTTTTTTTTACAATTTAATTCCAAATATTAATTATGAACTTATTAAACTTGTAAGGCTGGTCCAGAAATTATAACGTACCCCCCATAGAAGGCACTTTTTTTTACCACCGCCACCCATGTATTTTAATTAAACTTGTACACGGTCACCCATGTAATTCCATTAAAAAAATTATACGGCCACCCATGTACATCAAAATAAAAGTCTACACGACCACCCATGAAATTAAATTGCATTTCAAAAAATCTCTTACACACTTGAATACTATAATATTTTGATGCAAGTTCATTTTATGGTAATACTTTATAATGCTATATATTAATACTTTGAAATGCTCGTTTAGTTTCTTGTCAGAGCCGTTAATGCCACCTTTTCATATTAGGGCTGTTCCAGAAATTATGATGTTCCCCCCATAAAAGGCACCTTTTTTTTTACCCCCGTCACCCATGTAATTGAATTAAAATTCTATACGGCCACCCATGTAATTCCATTAAACTTGTATATGGCCATCCATGTATATCAAAATAAAATTCTACACGACCACACAGGTACTCTAATAAATGTGCGTTCGACAGAAAATAACAACCTTGTCGTCAGCCATTCTGTTTCATTCCGGTGTCCTTGGTTTTATTGTCAAATCGGGAGGGAAGCAGGCCTTTTTATGGGTATTTTGGGAAAAGGGCCCCTGAAGAAATTGGGAAAATTGCAAAATTGGGAAATATTTTTATCGACAAAATACAGGATTTGGGAATTTTCAGAACAAAATATTGCTGTAAAATACAAGTTATTTTGAACTTCTCATACACTTCAGGGATGAAGCTTAACATTTTTGGTACTTGGCCAACTGGGCCCCTTGCTGGAAGTATACTTGTTTATGTGTATACTTACTTCCTGCTTTATTATACCAATTTTTGGAAGAAAACTTAGTAAAAACTATAGAACTGATAAAGACCTTTTTAATTAAACAAATATATCATTCCCCAACACAAAGTTTGGTTAGTGTCTACTCGCGAAAGTCAAACTCAGTATTCAATGTTGTGAATTAAGCAAAATTAAATTCCTTGTTCTTTCTTTCATTTAAAAAAACATTAAGAGCTAGAAAAATGATAAGGATTGTCTAAGTTATATATTAAATTATAAATTGTACTTTTTAATGAGTTTTATTATAAATTAACAGAACTAGAATATGTAAATTATTGTAATAAATATTTAAAAAAGATATCAAATTAATGTTTTATTGTCTTATAAATAAATAATATTAACTTAGTTCTAAAATTTATTGATGATACCGGTCTATTCTCCTCAATATTACTGACGATATCTAAAAGCGCCGCATTTTATTAATTAAAAACGCCGCATTTTAGAATATCCAAAAAACGGAAGTGCAATCTAATGATTCACGCTTCAAATTATAATGCAAATAATGATGTGATGTGTATGATGATGTGTAAAATAAACAATACCATGTCTGTTTTAATGTTGATTTTATACCAGCAAATAATGTCCACAAGGACGCCTGATTTTACATTTTCATTCGAAGTGCAAAGGACCGTACACACGGTCTAGTGGGAAACCATACACGGTCTAGTGGGAAACCATACATTGTAACATCTCGAACATCATGTTGTTTTCCATTGTTTTCACAGTGAAAATGGAATTCAACAAACTATCGTGAAAATAAAAACGAATATTTGTTTTATTATTATTTAGTTCAGGGTTGTGTGTATTTATTTCTGCCAAACTTAGGTAGTTTACTGGACTACTCAGATTGGAGATGTCGGTAGAAAACTGAAATGGCAATTTTTTTTTTTGAAATTGGGAAAAAATACTTATATTTGGCATTGGGAATGGGGCTGAATAGAAGGTTATATAACTTGCTTATATAACACATATACCGTCTTGCTATGTTTCTCTGTGTGTAAATTACCTTCTCTTTCTTTGCAGCGACCATGCCGTTATGGAAATATCGTAAATTCTGCAGACGGGCCGGAAATTTTGTTGACCCTGGCAAATAGACTTGTCCATCAAATTTCGATATCATTCGGATGTTATCGTTAAATAATTTGTTTCGACCCTGACCGACCCAATTAATTATTTCTGAACCCATATACGAACATTTGTTGACAACTGATGTTGATACCAACAGTTTAGGTCATTGACACCCACCTACCATTTGTTTTTTCTGTACAACCACCCATGTAATTCAATATAATAAAAACACGGCGACCCGTGTAAATACGGCAACCCATGTAAAAAATAAGTGTTTGCCATCCATGGATGGGACGTCATAATTTCTGGAACAGCCCTTATAAAAACATCTGTGTCTAATGTTTTAAACCAGTTTGTAAGTGCTTTAATATACAACTGTATTTATTTTTTGAATGTATTGTTGACTTGATTTATATATAATAAAATAAATTAAGAGATCACATAAAAAACATCGTCTTCTGTACAATCATTATATATATCCAACATAATAATTATGTGTTCAATTGTTGCTTGCTTATGTCTGACCCAATTTGCGTATTTCTGACTTTTTAGTGAGCTTGCGCAGCCCAGTGCACAATGAACTAGTGTAGACTGGACTCCAATCACATAAGTTATTTTTTTAGCTGAAACTGTCAAGAGCAAACAACAGACTGCAGTGACGGCGTTGCACTTATACTAATCGTAATAAAATCCATACATTTCTGGATTCAAATGCAAGATTAAGAATACAACCAACTTTCATGAGTTTATTTCTAGGAACTATTTTGCTATTAAATATGAGCAAAACGAACAATGAACATGAACAAAACACACCGGTTTTCAAATGGTCAATTTATTATACTTGTCTGGTATTTGTTATTTAAAGAACCGAGTAAAAAATAAATAAAAACAAGAGGCCTGCAGACACTTATTCTAATAAATGTGCGTTCGACAGAAAATCAACAACATCCGTTATTGTTGTTTCATTTTGGTGTACTCGGATCTTATCACCAAAATCTGGGGACAAGTCAAATTTGCGGCACCCACTTTTATATATTCTCTGGTCCCTATTTTCCACAACAGGATTCTTTAAATAACAAGAGGTCAATGACCTTGAAGCTCTACTGATTGATTTTGATTTCAGGAAGTAGTCGCTACAGACTTGTTTTTTGAAAATCTATTTTTAACCGTTGCGGCCATCTTGAATTTCCGGCCGACCTGAAATTTTGCTAAGATCAAAAAGACATTAAGAGCAACATTCCTGTGAAGTTTCATGAAAATCCGTCAGGTAGTTTCAAAGAAGTAGTCGCTACAAGTTTTCATTATATAACTCTATGTAAACAAAGCAGCCATGTTTAAGGTCAAATCAAAACGATTTTCGACAAGGACCAACATCATGTCATACTGATCATTTTAGAAAAAGTCCCATATCAATATCTCTTATTGTTTTGAAGAAGTAGTCGCTACAAACTTATTTATTTTAAATCTATTTTTAGCTGTGGCGGCCATCTTGAATTTCCGGCCGACCTGAAATTTTTCTAGGATCAACTAGACATCAAGAGCAACATTCCTGTGAAGTTTCATGAACATCCGTCAAATAGTTTCAGAGGAGTAGTCGCTACAAGTTTTTACTATATAACTCTATGTAACCAAAGATGGCCACTGGCAGCCATGTTTAACGTCGAATCAAAATAATTTTCCACAAGGATCTACATCATGTCATGCTGATCATTTTAGAAAAAGTCCCATATCAATATCACTTATAGTTTTCAAGAAGTAGTCGCTACAAACTTATTTTTTAAAAATCTATTTTTAGCTGTGACGGCCATCTTGAATTTCCGGCCGACCTGAAATTTTGATAGGATCAATTAGACATCAAGAGCAACATTCCTGTACAGTTTCATGACAATCCGCCAAGTAGTTTCAGAGGAGTAGTTGCTACAAGTTTTTACTATATAACTCTATGTAAACAAAGATGGCCGCTGGCAGCCATGTTTAACGTTGAATCAAAACGATTTTTGACTAGGATCAACATCATGTAATGCTGATCATTTTAGAAAAAGTCCCATATCAATATCACTTATAGTTTTCAAGAAGTAGTCGCTACAAACTTATTTTTTAAAAATCTATTTTTAGCTGTGACGGCCATCTTGAATTTCCGGCCGACCTGAAATTTTTCTAGGATCAATCAGACATCAAGAGCAACATTCCTGTAAAGTTTCATGACAATCCGCCAAGTAGTTTCAGAGAAGTAGTCGCTACAAGTTTTTACTATATAACTCTATGTAAACAAAGATGGCCGCTGGCAGCCATGTTTAACGTTGAATCAAAACGATTTTTGACTAGGATCAACATCATGTCATGCTGATCATTTTAGAAAAAGTCCCATATCAATATCACTTATAGTTTTCAAGAAGAAGTCGCTACAAACTTGTATTTTAAAACTCTATTTTTAGCTTTGGCGGCCATCTTGGATTTCACATCAACATGAATTTTTGCTAGGATCAACTAGACTTTATGGGCAACATTTCTGTAAAGTTTCATGAATATTCATCCAGTAGTTTCAGCTGTGAAGTCGCTACAAATAAAAGTTTACGGACAGACAGACGGACAGACGGACAGACGGACGGACGGACGACGGACTCCGCACCACGGCATAAGCTCTGCTGATCTCTGATCAGTAGAGCTAAAAAATATCTGAAGGGTAGAGCATGCTTATATATAACACATATATTGTCTTTCTATGTCTTTCTCTCTGTGTGTAAATTACTTCTCTTTCTTTGCGGCGACCATACTGTTACGGAAATACCGTAAATTCTGCAGAGAGGCTGGAAATTAGTTGAACCCGAAAAATAGACCCGTCCATCAAATTTCGATATCATTCGACTGTTATTGTTAAATTGTTTCGACCTTGACCGACCCAATTAATTATTCATGAATTGGCCTTTTTAGACCAATATACCAACATTTTTTGACCCTGATATCCATATACCAAAATTTGTTGACAACCTGATACCCATATACCAAAATTTGTTGACACCCCGACACCTATATACCAACAGTTTAGGTCAATGACTCCCATCTACCATTTTTTTTTGTACAACCACCTTTGTAATTCAATCAAATATAAAGTGTTTACCGTCCGCGGGTGGGACGTCATAATTTCTGGAACAGCCCTAAGGAAGTTGAGTGTAAAAAATTATTTTAATACAAAACTAATTTCGCCATTTTTAAATAAATACTACCTCAGAAAGATAGTTTATATTTTAAAGACACACTCAGCCTAATACACCTAAGAGTCACTCAGTTTATAAGGCCAATATGTAGAAAGTGATTACTGACTGCCATGTAATGAAGACCGGAATATTAGTACAGTCTACCTACCAATTATTCCCTTTTGGTGAATATGACCCGGCATAATTCCTATTTTACATTCACCTGGCTGGAAATAGGAAGAATCAAGTTTAAGGATTGTAACACAATGTCATTTTAATACAAGGTTACAAATACAAAATTGTTCAAAGAATCTGAAGGAATGTTCTCTCTGACAATATAAATCATCTGGTTGAATAAAATGAACCGTGTTTTACAACACTCCACAAATGATCCAGTGTGGTATGCAGGAGTTAACAGTGTGGTATGCAGGAGTTAACTGGTTGAATATTATAACATCAAGACATAATCATAGGTTAATTAGAGCAGCATCACAGAGAGGAGAAGGATCCCCTCAAAGAGAGAAGGATCCCTGAAGGAGAGAAGGATCCCTCAAGGAAAGGAGAAGGATCCCTCAATGAGAGAAGGATCCCTGAAGGAGAGAAGGATCCCTCAAGGAAAGGAGAAGGATCCCTCAATGAGAGAAGGATCCCTCAAGGAGAGGAGAAGGATCCCCTCAAAGAGAGAAGGATCCCTGAAGGAGAGAAGGATCCCTCAAGGAAAGGAGAAGGATCCCTCAAAGAGAGAAGGATCCCTGAAGGGGAGAAGGATCCCTCAAGGAAAGGAGAAGGATCCCTCAATGAGAGGATCCCTCAAGGAGAGGAGAAGGATCCCCTCAAAGAGAGGAGAAGGATCCCCTCAAAGAGAGGATCTCTCAAGGAGAGGAGAAGGATCGGCTCAAAGAGAGGAGAAGAATCCCTTCAAAAAGAGAAGAAGAATCCATAAATGATCCAGTGTGGTATGCAGGAGTTAACAGTGTGGTATGCAGGAGTTAACTGGTTGAATATTATAACATCAAGACATAATCATAGGTTAATTAGAGCAGCATCAAAGAGAGAAGGATCCCTGAAGGAGAGCAGGATCCCTCAAGAAAAGGAGAAGGATCCCCTCAGAGAGAAGAATCCCTCAAGGAGAGAAGGATCCCTCAAGGAGAGGAGAAGGATCCCTCAAGGAGAGGAGAAGGATCCCTCAAGGAGAGGAGAAGGATCCCCTCAAAGAGCGGAGAAGGATCCCTCAAGGAGAGGAGAAGGATCCCCTCAAAGAGCTGAGAAGGATCCCTCAAGGAAAGAAGGATCCCCTCAGAGAGAAGGATCCCTCAAGGAGAGAAGGATCCCTCAAGGAGAGGAGAAGGATCTCCTCAAAGAGAGGAGAAGGATCCCTTCAAAAAGAGAAGGATCCCCTCAAAGGGAGGAGAAGGATCCCTCAAAGAGAGAAGCAAAGAGAGAAGAAGGATCCCCTCAAAGAGAGGAGAAGGATCCCCTCAAAGAGAGGAGAAGGATCCCCTCAAAGGGAGGAGAAGGATCCCTCAAAGAGAGAAGCAAAGAGAGGAGAAGGAACCCTCAAAGAGAGGAGAAGGATCCCCTCAAAGGGAGGAGAAGGATCCCTCAAAGAGAGAAGCAAAGAGAGGAGAAGGATCCCCTCAAAGAGAGGAGAAGGATCCCCTCAAAGAGAGAAGGAACCCCTCAAAGAGAGGAGAAGGATCCCCTCAAAGAGAGAAGCAAAGAGAGGAGAAGGATCCCCTCAAAGAGAGGAGAAGGATCCCCTCAAAGAGAGAAGGAACCCCTCAAAGAGAGGAGAAGGATCCCCTCAAAGAGAGAAGCAAAGAGAGGAGAAGGATCCCCTCAAAGAGAGAAGCAAAGTGAGGCGAATGATCCACTCAAAGAGAGAGGGATCCCTCAAAGAGAGGAGAAATATCCCTTCAAAAAGAGAAGGATCCCCTCAAAGAGAGAAGAAGGATTCCCTCAAGGAGAGAAGGATCCCCTCAAAGAGAGGAGAATGATACCGGAGCATTGCTTGTGACCATAACATATATAAGGCTCTCTAGTAAGTGCTATATATATACAAGATCTGTAACTACCCACCTTGATAATACCTGGACAGTTAGGTCCGATCATTCTCGTCTTGCTCTGACGGATCAGTCTGTGCTTAACTCTCACCATGTCTTGCTGCGGGATACCTGATCATCAGACGGAAGTATAGTGTAAAGTATTACTGTAAATTCAACAGCTGTAAATCTTAATTTGTGATTGTGTCTCAAGTGTTTTAAACTTCTAATAGAAAACGTTTTTCATGGGACATGTGCTCCACTTTATAATCAAGACAAAGTGATCTCAAAATGTTGATGATATATCATATAAGGTCTGCTGATCTTTGAAAAAAACAAGAAATATAACTGTAAGTGATAAATGCCCCCGAAGTGTCCTTTGACCTCTAAATATGACCTTGACCTTGGAGCCATGGACCTGGATTTTGTGCACGACACGTTGTTTGGTTTTGGTGAGCACTTGTGCCAAGTTATTTGAAAATCTGTCCAGGCATGCAAAAGTTATTGACCGGACACGATTTGACCTTTGACCTCTAAGTGTGACCTTGAACTTGGGGCCACAGACCTGGATTTTGTGCGCGACACATCATCTTGTTGTGGTGAGCACTTGTGCCAAGTTATTTGAAAATCCTTCCATGAATGCCAGAGTTATCGACCGGACACAATTTGACTTTTGACCTCCAAGTGTGACCTTGACCTTGAAGACAGTGTTTTGCGCGCGACACATCGTCTTGTTTTGATGATCAGTTGTGCCAAGTTATTTAAAAATCCCTGAAGTGGTTGTAATGTTACAGTCTGGACACGCAATGGCGTACCTGTTTTTGATCTATAAACTTCAAGTGTAACCTTGACCTTTGAGGTACGGATCTGGGTTTTGCGCGCGACACATCGTCTTGTAATGGTGATCACTTGTGCCAAGTTATTTAAAAATCCCTGCAGGGGTTGTGACGTTACGGTCCGGACACGAAATTGAGTACCTGTTTTTGACCTATGAACTTCAAGTGTGATCTTGACCTTTGAGATACGGACCTGGGTTTTAAACGCGACACATCGTCGTGTTATGGTGACCACTTGAGCCAAGTTATTTAAAAATCCCTGCAGGGGTTGTGACGTTACGGTCCGGACACGAAATTGCGTACATGTTTTTGACCTATGAACTTCAAGTGTGACCTTGACCTTTGAGGTACGGACCTGGGTTTTGCACGCGAAACATCGTCTTGTTATGATGATCATTTGTGCCAAGTTAATCAAAATCCATGCAGAGGTTTTGAAGGTACAGTCCGGACACGAAAAGCGGAATGACGGACAGACAGAATCCGGACGCACGGACGGACGGACGGTGCGATTACTACGAAATTTTTTCGGGGGCACAAAAATTAATGTCATAGATGCCCATGACTTGAGCCTCTAATTATTATCCCACCCAAAGGTTAGATTATCTAGCACCTGAACAAGGCTATCTTTAAGGCTATTCCATTAGAACAGACATTAGCCCTTAATATACACATAAACACATTCAACTGTGTAACTATTGACAAAGTCAGTCCTCACGGTGGATCATTTATACCTTCTGTTATTACTACAACTAGAGGGATTTCTGCATCGATGGCTTCCAGAACTGCAGCGGCAGCATACTGTGGTGGTACGTAAATCACTGTGGCATCACAGTTGGTGGCCTCCTTAGCCTGTCAACAGTAAATAGGAACATTGCAACACAGATATATGTTCTGTGGTGGTAAGTAAATCACTGTGGCATCACAGTTGGTGGCCTCCTTAGCCTGACAACAGTAAATAGGAACATAACAACACAGATATAATATTATGTTCTGTGGTGGTAAGTAAATCACTGTGGCATCACAGTTGGTGGCCTCCTTAGCCTGTCAACAGTAAATAGGAACATTGCAACACAGATATATGTTCTGTGGTGGTAAGTAAATCACTGTGGCATCACAGTTGGTGGCCTCCTTAGCCTGTAAACAGTAAATAGGAACATTGCAACACAGATATATGTTCTGTGGTGGTAAGTAAATCACTGTGGTATCACAGTTGGTGGCCTCCTTAGCCTGTCAACTGTAAATAGGAAAATTGCAACACAGATATATGTTCTGTAGTGGTAAGTAAATCACTGTGGCATTATAGTTGGTGACCTCCTTAGCCTGTAAACAGTTAATAGGAACATTACAACACAGATATATGTTCTGTGGTGGTAAGTAAATCACTGTGACATCACAGTTGGTGGCCTCCTTAGCCTGTCAACAGTAAATAGGAACATTGCAACACAGATATATGTTCTGTGGTGGTAAGTAAATCACTGTGGCATCACAGTTGGTGGCCTCCTTAGCCTGTCAACAGTAAATAGGAACATTGCAACACAGATATATGTTCTGTGGTGGTAAGTAAATCACTGTGGCATCACAGTTGGTGACCTCCTTAGACTGTCAACAGTAAATAGGAACATTGCAACCGAGATATATGTTCTGTGGTGGTAAATAAATCACTGTGGCATCACAGTTGGTGGCCTCCTTAGCCTGTCAACAGTAAATAGGAACATTACAACACAGATATATGTTCTGTGGTGGTAAGTAAATCACTGTGGCATCACAGTTGGTGACCTCGTTAGCCTGTCAACAGTAAATAGGAATATTACAACACAGATATATGTTCTGTGGTCGTAAGTAAATCACTGTGGCATCACAGTTGGTGGCCTCCTTAGCCTGTCAACAGTAAATAGGAACATTGCAACACAGATATATGTTCTGTGGTGGTAAGTAAATCACTGTGGCATCACAGTTGGTGACCTCCTTAGCCTGTCGACAGTAAATAGGAACATTGCAACACAGATATATGTTCTGTGGTGGTAAGTAAATCACTGTGGCATCACAGTTGGTGGCCTCCTTAGCCTGTCAACAGTAAATATGAATAAACCACACAGATATATGTACTAATTCTGCAAAGTGACACAAATATGTTAATACTTTAAAGAGGCTTGCATCCAGATGTTTGTCCAAATTAAGTCCAGCCTCTGACTTTGTTTGGCATTGGGAGAAAACATGTTCTGCCATATAAAACTGTTGTATGACATTTAGTTCAGTTTGTATAACCAATCAAATAATAAAACAAAAATTTGTTTACTAATGTAAACAAAATGAACTGTAGTTTTTGAAAATCGGTCAATAATTTTAGAAGTAACGGTGTATTTTTAAGAATTGTTGTCATTTACAGTAGATTTCACTTTGCCAGATGAAATGTTTTCAAAAAAAAAAAAATTGTTCAAAAATTGCTATGATCATTGGATTGAAAAAAATTCACAAAGACATTGCCGAAAAGTTTTTTATTTCTACATACATATTTATTGTAAAGCATTATATCTGACTAACAAATAAAATATGACTAGACGGGTGTTCTGCAGAAAATGTGTGTTGCCTGTCAGCATTTTGTCGGTGTAACAAGTGAAGAAATGATACAGTTATAGCCAACGTTAAGTTTTCGTGATGGACTGACGGACGACAAAGTGATCCCTATGTATCGCATTTTTCTTCGAAAAGGCGACACAAAAATAATCCGTAAATCCATTTTGAGAATATGAGCATAAATGATGGACAACAGTACAACCCCCACACACACCCTCCACACACCATAAATGATGGACAACAGTACAACCCCACACACCTTCACCACCATAAATGATGGACAACAGTAAAACCCCCACACACACCCTCCATAAATGATGGACAACATTGAGTACAACCCCCACACACACCCTCCACACACCATAAATGATGGACAACAGTACAACCCCCACACACACCCTCCACCCACCATAAATGATGGACAACAGTACAACCCCCACACACACCCTCCACACACCATAAATGATGGACAACAGTACAACCCCCACACACACCCTCCACCCACCATAAATGATGGACAACAGTACAACCCCCACACACACCCTCCACACACCATAAATGATGGACAACAGTACAACCCCCACACACACCCTCCACACACCATAAATGATGGACAACAGTACAGCCCCCACACACACCCTCCACACACCATAAAAACAACATGTGTTCTTTTCTCGCGAATAACAGATTAAATCGAGAAGTGATCATTTATAGTTCCACTCAAGCTTTGCATTCGTGAAAATATAATGTTTGTTCACTTCTCGATGAAATAACAAGGTCGTTACACAGTTAACTGTACAATATGTAATTTTGTACAAGTCAATGTTGTGGTGTATTGGACAAGCCGAATACAGGTTTTCACCACAACATGGACTAGTACAGTAAATCATATTGAACAGTTAACTGTACCTGTTTATTTGTTTTAGATGAAAACATGAGTCAAAAGGAAAAAACATCGACAAAAGGTTAGGTTTAATGTAGCCAACACTGGAATAATACCACATCTGAATTCATTTTTTTCTTTGTGTTAGCAGCTTCTTGCTCTTGCACACAATTATCTATTCCAGTCAGACAGCATCATTATTATTGTAGTTGTTGTTGTGCTTAAAACACTAAATTCATCCGGAGTACCTCATACACTAAATTCATCCTGAGTACCTCATACACTAAATTCATCCTGAGTACCTCATACTTTTCTCCAACAATTCATATCTGGGACACTGCGTGTGAAACCCCATTCGAGTTACCTTACCTTTGGGACGTTTTAATCTTCCATACGAAAAAATATCCATTTTCAGAAATGAAGGGTACAATAACGATATCTTACCTACATGGTACATATGGTTGTTTTTCATTGGACTGGAAATATTGGCGGATAATTAAATCTGTTATTCAATCAACAAATATCCTATATTTATGTGAAATAAAGATTTCATAATAAAACAGCAAAGAAGGCACATCAAACTAAATGCATACGCGTGTTATGAAAGTAATTATATGTTTTGCTCTTACCTCTTTGACGGAGTTAAACACTGGTAGTCCAAGGTGCTTCTGTCCACCTTTACCTGGTGACACTCCACCCACCATCTTGGTACCATACTCAATGGCTTGTTGACTGTGAAAGGTTCCCTGCAATGTTATCATTGATATATAAGTACAATACTCAATGGATGGTTGACTGAAAGGTTCCCTGCAATGTAATCATTGATATATAAGTACAATACTCAAT
Organism: Cyrtodaria siliqua; assembly: GCA_037043455.1. Lineage (NCBI taxonomy): Eukaryota > Metazoa > Mollusca > Bivalvia > Adapedonta > Hiatellidae > Cyrtodaria > Cyrtodaria siliqua. The sequence goes on along the minus strand of JAWPHD010002032.1, from coordinate 61,295 downwards.
GGCTTGTTGACTGAAAGGTTCCCTGCAATGTAATCATTGATATATAAGTACATTACTCAATGACTTGTTGGCTGTGAATGGTTCTCTATAACTAGACATCAAGAGCAACATTCCTGTGAAGTTTCATGAAAATCCGTCAAGTAGTTTCAGTGGAGTAGTCGCCACAAGTTTTTTTTATATAACTCTTATGTAAACAAAGATGGCCACTGGCAGCCATGTTTGATATTGAGTGCTGTGTCATAGTAGTTTGGATGGTACATAATTTCGGATTTTTTATTTTTTGTTTTTACATAATTACATAGTTCCATTCAGGGCTGTACAAATCCTATAGCCCGACGCCCGGGACTAGTCCAAAACCAAAGTCGGGCTTGTCACTTTTTCAAAGATGTCAGTCCCGGACTAGTCCAATTTTAAAAAGAGAGAAAGTCGGGCATGTCACTGTTTTAAAGATTTCAGTCCCAGATCCCAGATTTGTCCAGTGAAAAAAGTCGGCCACCTGTCATAAAACAACCCCAGCACACTTCTCAACGTAATCCTTTAATTGCACTCGCTTACGTAATGCAATTAGCATCCACAGCGGCGATCAGCGATTGCCCCGGGCAGTTTTATCAACAATCAACCATGCCGGAAGTCCCGCCCCCAAATTACTTTGACAGTCGGCATTACTTTGACAGTCGACAGTATCCAATCAATTGACCCAATCTATTTTAATCCAGACCCGCTAGACAATGAAATGACTACTACACATGTTCGTCACGTGATTACCTGTTCGTCACGTGGTGAGCTGAAAATGGCGATACACTGAAACAATAACACTATAACACGTTGATTAATTAGCAATCAGGCCGATTTGTCGGCAATCTTTCGATGAGTAAAGAAACTAAGGACGTTTGATAATGGAAGTATGTTTGATATGAAATGGTAGGTGTGATTTGTTTTTATTGTTTCTCAGTGTATTGTTGAGCGTAATTGTAACAGACATGAAAGGCGGGTGGGGTAACGGTTTGTGCATAGTGTACTAATTACGTACGAAGAATTGAGTTGTCAAAAAAATAAAAACAAAACCAACTGATATACATAATCAGTTTGATTTCGTATTTGGCAGTGCTAATGTTTACATTTCAAAATGAGTTTGTTGAACTTTTTCAGTGTTAAAAATAGGGAAAATATGAAAGCGAAAGTGAAAGTGAAAATAAAAAGGAAAAATGTAGAATGTGATGCACAGCCAATCAAAAAGTCAAACTCATCTGGTGTAGTGGACAAAAACATAAAAATAAAATGTTTGTATTGATTCACATGTTATTTATTTTTTGCATTAGGTAAAATGGTAATAAAGTTAAGAATCTCATCTGTAGCCCCTTACCTATATAAAGTTATGACTACTAGTCTAGGATTGTTTCCTTTACTGTGTGTAATGAATTGTAATGAGTATGCAAGACGCAGTTTTAACATATTGAGAAATCGAAAGAATTCAGGACTTGTGTCCATTTTTTGGGACTAGTCACAAATTTTTTGGGACTAGTCACTTTTGACAGGGTGACTAGTCCCGGACTAGTGGCTAAAAAAATTATTTGTACAGCCCTGCCATTAGCATTGAATTGAATTGAATTTAAGGTGCACCAACACATGAAAGGTTATATGGTGCCCAACAGGAATGAACATGCCAGGCTCATCCTCCATGTACATTGAGATAACATATGGAGAACATTCTCACTCTGAACTGCAGAGTTGCTGCAAATTCTATTGTAGACACTCCATTTACGCTGGAGCCACGTTATAGTTCTTCTGCCACTACTCTAGTGATATGAGCTAGATGGCACCTGAAACAATGCAGGGGTCATGATGAAGACCTTAAATGAGCATGAACAAAAAATGATATTCATAAAATGAACATGAAGATTAGCAAAACTGTACCAAACAAAAAATATTAATCTTTACAAACCTCCTTACAAATTGATAAGAAAAAAAAGATAGACATGAATGAATAAAGATACATGTACATAAAATATCATTCTGCTATCCATCATTCTATCTTCTATCATCAATCTTTATTTTGCAGTCCTACTTTCAGATAAATTCAAGTCTAGGTTTCTTTGATAATATTATCAGATAATTACGGTTTTATTGATACTTGGTCCATGATGGATATAACAAATCTTTACAAAAGTTAAGTTATATTTAATGAATAATTATTTGCTATAATAATAATTGTTTATTATTTGTATTTGTATTATAAATATTATTATATTACGTCAGTTAATCAAAACCGACTTTTGGTTTTCCCTTAAAACATAATTTAATAAAATCAGATTAAGCTTTTGCTTCAGATTCGCCAATGTTTTCATTTGGCGAAAGTGTTGGTAAAAAGAAAAAAATAGACAGATGAGGTCCTGGCTTTGATTAATACACAGTATATAAAGAGATTTTTAATACTTAAAGAAAAAACATGGGGCCTGTTTATTTTCATAAGCAACAAGCCCTGGGCCTGCCTCTTAAAAAATTATCTGTGAGCACTAAGTGGTTTTCGGCAAAATTTTAAGCATAAATGGGACAACTGGAAAATTAATGAGGGCAAGTGGCTTTTTCAAGTGGCTAAAAAAAATATTTGTACAGCCTTGGTATAAATGGTTAATTCTGTTTTAATTAATATTTTAAAAAATATCTACTTTAAAATGATTAATTACAAGCATATTGTTATTATTGCTCAGGGCACTTGTTTCAGCCATTTATTTTTTTACTTTTAAGACAAAATTCAACATTACCTAAATAAGATAAATATCAGTGAAACAGGCATTTTTAGTGGTAAATAAAGTATCTTACTTTTCAAAATCTGTTGAGAAATAAAAAATTCACATGCAATTTTATTTTTTTTGACAAGACATTTTCAATACAAAATATTGCTGCATCAAAAATTAGGTTTTTTTTTTTCAGAAGTTTTATCCAAAAATGGGTTTAATGTGTTGGATAAATGTTATTAAGACACGCTGAAAGTTTTAAAACAAAATTTTAAGGCTAACTGAAGTTATCTAAGTTATTTGAAATAACTTAATTTTCTGCTGTCCTGTCAACAAGGAATTTAGGAATTTACACTGGGAAAAGTCCCACCCAAAAAACATTTTGGCTATAAAACATGTATTTCTCAACCGATTTTCAAAACTAAGGTATATTTATTTACTGCCAAAAATTCCAGATATATAATTCATTTAGCTACATGTACTAATAAAATTGCTCATGAAAATGCTGAAAAACCTTTGGCTGAAACAAGTGCTCCAAACAACAGGTTAAGTTAGTTAGAATTAAACCGATCGAAACAATTACACTTAACATCAATTATTGTTAAAATTATTAGTCTTATGTAAGACATGCATTCAATTTTGATCTGTTCTACACAATATTGTTTCATCAGTGACTTGTGTCATCTGTCTTGCTCAATGATGACCTTGACCTTTAACCTTACAATACAATACAAATCATTACGTGGTCCATTAATTACATTAAGCGATGGGAAAGATTATATTAACGTGATTTTATAACGGATATGTCGACAATAAAATATGTTTAAAAACATTATTTACTGAAAAAATGCGATAACCTGTTTAAAATAACCTATTAAATGTTTTAGTTTAACAATATGCAGGGCTTTCCCCAGCCATTTAAGGCGTGGCGGTGCCGCGTGGCGGTGCCGCGATGCCTTCAAACTCAGAAAGTGACTTACCACCACGCCTTAATGTAGCCGCTAAGTAAACAAACAAGAGGCCCAAGAGGGCCTGTGGACGCTCTACTGGCTAACATGGCTCTTATAACATCAATGAAGCGAGTGACTGCCATTTACGTTTTTTTGGAAGTTTCGGGCAAAAAACAGCTTTTGAACTAAATCAAGGGCCATAACTAAAGAATCTGTTAAAGTTCGGTAAAGATCAGATGAAAAATGAAGACCCTACCGTATTAACGAGGCAAAATATAGCATTTTTAACTAAATCAAGAGCCATAACTCCAGTTACTGGTCCTACTGGTCCGACTGGTCCAACATAGAGCTAATAAAAAAAAAAATTAAAACAATTAAAAAAAATAAATAAAAAAAAATAAAAAAATTAAAAAATAAAAAAAATCAAAAAAATATAAAAAAAAAAATAATAATAATAATTTAAAAAAATATTTAAAAAAAATATATATATATATAAAGTTTGATAACGATCGGATGAAAAATGAAGGCCCTTTCGTCTTAAACGAGGCAAAATATAGCGTTTTGAACTAAATCAAGGGTCATAACTAAGCTGTTACTGGTCCGATATGTTTGGTTTTCGAACTTGTCCGAGCTTTCATTGATATTAACAATCTGATAAAGTTTGGTAAAGATCGGATGAACAATGAAGCCCCTATGGTCTTAATGAGGCAAAATATAGCATTTTTAACTAAATCAAGGGCCATAACTCCGCTGTTATTGGTCCGATATGGCTAGTTTTTGAACCTGTTCGAGCTTTCATTGATATTAACAATCTGACAAAGTTTGGTAAAGATCAGATGAACAATGAAGCCCCTATCGTCTTAACGAGGAAAAATATAGCATGTTTAACTAAATCAAGGGCCATAACTCTGCTGTTACTTGTTCGAAATGGCTGGTTTTCAAACTTGTTTGAGCTTTCAACGACATTAACAAGCTGATAAAGTTTGGTAAAGGTCGGATGAACAATGAAGCCCCTATCATCTTAACGAGGCAAAATATAGCATTTTTAACTAAATCAAGGGCCACAACTCCGCTGTTACTCGTCCGATATGGCTGGTTTTCGAACTTGTTCGAGCTTTCAACGACATTAACAATCTGATAAAATTTGGTAAAGATCGGATGAACAATGAAGCCCCTATCGTCTTAACGAGGCAAAATATAGCATTTTTAACTAAATCAAGGGCCATAACTCCGCTGTTACTAGTCCGATATGGCTGGTTTTCGAACTTGTCCGAGCTTTCATTGATATTAACAATGTGGTAATGTTCGGTAAAGATAGGATGAAAAACGAAGGCCCTATCATCTTAACGAGGCAAAATATAGCATTTTTAACTAAATCAAGGACCATAACTCTGCTGTTACTGGTCCGATCTGGCTGGTTTTCGAACTTGTCCGAGCTTTCATTGATATTAACAATGTGGTAAAGTTTGGTAAAGATAGAATGAAAAATGAAGGCCCTATCGTCTTAACGAGGCAAAATATAGCAATATAGCATTTTTAACTAAATCAAGGGCCATAACTCCGCTGTTACTTGGCCGATCTGGCAGGTTTTCGAACTCATCCAAGCTTTCATTGATATTAACAACCTGTTAAAGTTTGGTAAAGATTGGATGAAAAATGAAGGCCCTATCGTCTTAACGAGACAAAAGTTAACAACGGACGACGGACGGACGACGGACGACGGACAACTCGGCATCCCATAAGCTCTGCTGGCCTTCGGCCAGTAGAGCTAAAAATGATTGGGGGAGTGAGTGCCGCTAATTAAATTTGGTTTATTGCCCAATTTGGTCATGATTGGTCATGATTAAAGGAGAGCAGTATCGTTGATTGGTATTTGTAACGCATATGGATAAATGACGGGTTTTAATGGATAATTTAATTGAACGTTTATCGTGTATTTACGAACACTAATCAATATTTAAATCGTCAGCTTTGTCAGTAAGTATAATGAATGAGGTAGATATTTTGTAATTATTTAATAATAACTCAATCAAATAATTAAGGTAGCATATTTAACTGATTTTTTATCGTGTATTAGTACTTGATAATAATGCTAGTTCAGTGAATATAAAGGTATAGGGAAGGCTGTGTGGGTGGACCAGCCCTGCACGACCAACAGTGTTTGTACTACAGATAAGAAAGTGTTTCGTTGTATGTGCTATATAAGTTAAACTGTTTCAGTGATTATATGTGCTATGAGATGTCTTTTATTCTTTCAGAAAGTGATTTGCTAGCATTTTTTATTAAAAGATTTTGAAATAAAAATATAATAAAATATGTTTTTTTTATTACTTCATTCATTCCTTATGATACCAGATATACGCCAAATCTCTTCTTTTCAACTCGCATTTAAACAAATCCCCCTTTTTCAAAAAATTCCACCACTCCTTAAAATAATCCTGGGGAAAGCCCTGATATGCAAACTTTTTAAGCTGAAATTAAGGTTTTATTTCATACCCAGCCAACCCTTTTTTGCTTCTTGCAGCCCATTACACAGTGCATTTTCAAGTACAATTTAAGTGAGTGCAGTGATTTCTAATCTTCATATATATTTAGTGTCAAGCAGCATACAAAACAATTTTACACCGAACAATAAACTTTGCATGGTATTATTACTATTAATATCATTTATATGTATATGCTTAATCTGAAATTATCTCATCACGTTTTTTAAAAGCATTGTAAATCAATAATGACAAAACATGAATAGTATGTTCATTTTGCATGACGTAAGTATATGAACATATTCATAGTTGGTCTATTTTAAAAAACGTTAACAAATTTAAGAAAATGTGTCATCACATATGTCATAATCTATAACACTATTACCATTTGTACTGACATAAGTATAATTACCAACATCTTTATCTTCACCTGTACAACCATTTACAATATACATGTACCGGTTATCTTCACGTGTACAGCCATTTACAATATACCGGTAATAAGAATATGATATGCAAAATGCAATTAAATCCGAGCCAAATTTGATAGCTTGGTCAATTGATTTTCTAACATTTACATCAGAGAGCCCCTTTCATTAAAATTGTATTTTAAATCTTCTTTTGAATCTTGTAAAGATTTTTTTTAAAAAACTCCCCATTTATTAAATTATATAGTTTCTCTAATCATGATATGTATTTTTTTCTTCTAAATATTTTGACAACTGTTTATATATAATAAATATCATGAATATTATGCATATTACATCTATATCTGTACGGTTTGTTGAGGGGTGGCCCACCACGATCCTCACAGACCTATTACGGGGTGAATAAATGGATTACCATTAATTTGGTGATCGAAACTAAAAACAAGAGGCCCAAGAGGGCCTGTGGACACTCTACTGGCTAATATGGCTCTTATAACATCAATGAAGCGAGTGACTATCATCTTAAAGAGGCAAAATATAGCATTTTTAACTAAATCAAGAGCCATAACTCTGCCATTACTGGTCCGATCTGGCTGATTTTCGAAGTTGGCTAATAGAGATAATAAAAATAAAAAAACAAGAGGCCTAATGGGGCCTGTGGATGCTCTACTGGCCCTCCTGGTAAATATCAGATGAAAAATGAAGGCCCTATCATCTTAACGAGGCAAAATATAGCATTTTTAACTAGATCAAGAGCCATAACTCCGCTGTTACTGGTCCGATCTGGTTGATTTTCGAACTTATCCCAGCTTTTATTGACACTAACAATCTGGTAAAGATCGGATGAAAAATGGAGGCCCTATCGTCTTAACCAGCAAAATATAGAATTTTTAAGGGCCATAACTCCGCTGTTACTGGTCCGATCTGGCTGGTTTTCGAATTTGTCCGAGCTATCATTGACATTAACAATCTGGTAAAGTTTGGTAAAGATCGGATAAAAAATGAACGCCCTATCGTCTTAACGAGGCAAAATATAGCATTTTTAACTAAATCAAGGGCCACAACTCAGCCGTTACTGGTCCGATTTGGCTGGTTTTCGAACCTGTCCCAGCTTTCATTGACATTAACAATCTGGTAAAGTTTGGTAAAGATCGAGCGACAGATGAAGGCCCTATCGTCTTAACGAGGCAAAATTTAGCATTTTTAACTAAATCAAGGGCCATAACTCCGCTGATACTGGTCCGATCTGGCTGGTTTTCAAACTTGTCTGAGCTTTCATTGATATTAACAACCTGTTAAAGTTTGGTAACGATTGGATTACAATTGAAGGCCCTATCGTCTTAACGAGAAAAAGTTAACGGACGACGGACAACTCGTCATCCCATAAGCTCTGCTGGACTTCGACCAGTGGAGCTAAAAACATTTATATCATTATTCAAAATAAGACCAGCAGAGCTAAAAACATTTATATCATTATTCAAAATCTGCTCATATGTTCCAACTCTGGAACATTGTTTTGAATCTGCAGTATGTCTGCATTCTCTGCAGTTCTTGCATTTAAGTCACCGATTATTACCAAATATACATCTTCAATATCCACTGGAAGATCGAATAATTGATTTTCTATTAATAACACACATTTTAAATGATAATCTTTATAAAATGGAGGCAAATATGTAAAACATAAAATTACATCTTTGCTCGTACCAAATATTAATTTATTTATATGGACAAATGCATTGGGGACATAGTCTTGTAACAAACATATCCACTGTGTTTCTGATGTAAACCGTAACACCTGACATTGCACGACCAAATAATTCAGATTTGACGACTTTATTGAAATAACATGTTCAGGAAAAACATCGTCCTCGTTTTGAGCCCAGGTTTAAAAAGCCAACTAAGCCAAAAATATCGAAGCCATTCAGGTACTCGGTAAAATCCGGAAAAATGAGTTTAGACAATAGTCCTTCAATATTCCAACCAACTATTGAAAAGGTACTCAAATGTATTGGGCCTTGACCTAAATACTGTACTGTAGTCAGATCTGGGTTGTCTGCAGGATCTATAAGCATACCGTTTATATCGTTAGTAGTTTTGTCTTGGGTTGATAAACGGTGTACTCCTCTCCGAAACATCCTTGAAGTTAGTGGAAAGTCGGACTTAGGGGGTGTTCTGATCTCAAGTTTACCTTTATAGAAGTAAATGGTCTGGCCTTTCTTTTTGACATCGTTCAGTGTTGTACGTTGACGTTCGGTAAAGTCATTACCAATATGGTTACTGGAGTTACGAAGGTTTTCACGTCCATGAAATAAATTAAATTTATCCTCGTCGAAACGAAAACGAAGAATGACAATAGGGGGATTGTCTTTGTTTTGTTGACCCACTCTGTAAGCTCGTTTGATGTCGTCATATTGCCAAGTTTCACCGGGACAGGCCACTTTTAAAACATTGTCAAGTAAAATATGTCTAAGGTTTTCAAAGTTTTCATTGTGCAATACTCGAAGACCGAAAATGGAGTATGCGCATTTTTTCAGATATACTTTTTGCATCAAGTTTGTCCAAATCAGCTTCAATTTTATCAATAAGGCTCATTTTTCTCCTACAATGACATTTAAAGCATCAACATCAAGTTGTAATTGCTCTTTGCTATCAAGTAATATGTTCCATTCAGATTTTAATTGTCTAATATCTGTTTTTAGTCGTGATTGTGATTCTTCAATCAGATTAACTTTCTCATCAGTTAGGCGTTGATTTGTTTATAATATAATCAACTCATCTTTCATTTCTCGAATATCTGCCTTCACCGACCGAATTTCACCTAAAACGCAATCTTCGTTACTTTAAATGGCTCTTGTAGTTTTAGGGTTAGTCTCAACATCTGCCGATAGCTGTGCGAGGCTGACGTAACTGTTGGGGATAACACTGTACGTATCTTTGGTAAAGGTGGATGAGTACCATGAACAAAGCCGCTCATCTAATAGCTTCGTGTCACAAGTATCGTTACTAATGAATAGTTGACGTTTTAAAATGACACTTGTAATATCATTGAAAACATGACAATTGGTTTACATGTTTATTTCTCAGTCTCTAATACAGAACTACTTGAATATACTGGATAGATAGGTAATCATATAATAAGCCCCGCCTGCTGGTGTGGCTATAGATATACATTACATTCCTCCTCAATTTAAATTATTTGTTGCATGCAATACATAGAGTAAAATAATTATACTGTCAACATTTGGTTTGTAACCATAAAATCCATTATCTGTTTATCAACGCAGGGTAATTGTTTCTGACATGTTCACACTAGAACTTTCCTAATTGTTTCTATATCTCGCTGGTGGTCGGATGTTTATCCGGTTTCTTAAGTTCTGCTTATCTTCATTGTCATTTTCCACATTTCCCAGACTTTGTTTTCCACACAAAAAATAAGGTCTCACATAACTCACATTTCTATAACGGAATTCTCCATTATCAGCTTTTAGCTTTAAAGCAGTGCCCTTTTGTCTCACAACTTTGTAAACTGTGTTTTCCCAATTTGGGCTAGTTTTTGTTTTGTCACGTTTTTTAATCAAAACAGATTGACCCACAGAGTACCTTTTGTATCCTAACATTTTTTTTGTTTGTTTGCATAGTATTGAATTCTCTGTTTATTTATTTTGTCAACATGCCTTAAACGTTTGTTTCTCATAACCTTATTTAGCTGAGGGACTTTGGTTTTCATATCTCTGTTGAACATAAGCCTACCTGGACTAAAACCAGTTGTACATTGCTCAGTTGTCCTATAATGTAGCAAGAAAGTTTGCAATTCAACTCGCCAATTTTTGTTTTGTGCAATGGCAGTTCTTACACACTTTTTTAAACTTTTGTTAAAGTTTTCCACAAGACCATTGCTACGTGCCCAGTACGCTGAAATCCTAGCATGTTTGATTCCTAGCTCTTCCAAAAATGTTTCAAATTCACCACTCACTAAATTTGGAGCATTGTCAGTCTTAATTTGGACTGGGTTACCGAACATGGAGAACCATTTCCTTAGCTGATTAATTATTGACTGGCTAGAGGTAGATTTCATTATTTCTACCAGTGGATACCTTGTATAATAGTCAATCAGAACTAATAGGTATTCATCGTTTCCTATCGGACCAAACAAATCTAGTCCTAGGTCTTGCCAAGGTCCTGTCGGTAAGTCAGTCATAGTTACCGGAGGTTCGTCTGTCGGGTTAGAAACCATTTGGCAAACATGACACGTTCTTATCATGTCTTCAACTTTTTGTCTAATTCTGGAAACCAAACTTTTTCTCTAATTAGCCTTTTTGTTTTGATCACACCCATGTGTGACTCATGCGCAGCGCTAAGCACAGTGTTTGAAGTTTTTCTTGTATCACCAATTTATTGCCTTTCAGGATTAATGAGTCCTTCACTGTTATCTCATTTCTGACTTGATAATAAGGTCGCACATTTTCTGATTTTTCCCACCTGTTAGTTTGAATGCAAGTACGGACTTTTTGTAGGATTGGGTCAGATTTCGAAACTAGCTGTATTTCCTCTAATGTGACAGCTATGGGAACACAAGCTTTGGCCAGAAAACTGACATAGTTTTCGGTTTGTTTACAAGTGTATTCTGCAGTGTCTGACTCAGTCATTGGTTTCCTGCTAAGTATGTCGCTACTGTTCAAATAACCAGGCAGATATTTTACCCTGAATGAGTATGGTTGTAACTTTAAGACCCAATTTTGAATTCTCGGAGGGGCCTCATGAACACTTGAAAATATTCTTTCAAGGGGGCGGTGGTCACTTAAGACTTCAAATTCCATTCCCCAGAGATACACATGGAATCTCTGTATAGCAAAAAGTACAGAGAGTGCCTCACGTTCTGTCTGTGAGTACCGTCTCTCTAAGTCCGTCAATGTTCTACTAGCATATGCTACCGGTCTAAACTCGCCATTTGACTGTTTCTGATTGAGAATTGCTCCAAGACCTACTGGAGACCCATCCACAATAAGCTGAGTTTCAGCCTCAGGATCATAATAAGCCATGACCTGAGTACTGGACAAAACTTCTTTTAGTTTTACAAATGCTTTGTTTTGGTCCTCTGACCATTGCCAATGAACTGCCTTTCTTGTCAATTTTCGCAAGGGTTCTGCCATTGTTGCATAGTTCGGGATGAACTTGGAGCAGAATGTCACTAGTCCTAGAAAAGACTTGACCTCTGAGACATTTGTAGGCGGTGCAGCGTCTCTAATCGCCTTCACTTTACTGTCGTCAATTTTGATTCCATCTTTTGACAAAGTGTGACCCATGAATCTAAGTTCTTGCTTATTGAACTCACATTTGTCTCTGTTCAAGGTCAAATTATGTTCACGTAGTCTAGTCAGTACGCGAATCAGTGTCTCATTGTGCAATTTTGTTGAGGGGGCATAAATGATAATATCATCAGCAATGTTTTTACAACCAGGAATATCTTGTAAGATCTGTTGTATGGGACCCTTTGATGCACTTCCGGTGCACTTTTCACCCCAAAAAATAAGCGCTTGTACCGATAAAGACCCTTGTAACAATTAAATGTTGTAATGTACCTAGAGCTTTTTTCCAACTCAATCTGGTGAAATGATTGCTTTAAATCGAGTCGAGAGAAAACACAAGATCCATTCATTTGTTCAAGTGTTTCTTCTATATTTGGCATGGGAAACCTTTACCTCTGAATTGCCTCATTTGCTTGACGCATATCCAGACAAATCCTAACATCTGAATCTTTTTTTGGGATTGGTACCAAATTTGATACCCATGGTGTAGGGCCTTTAATTTTCTCTATTATGTCCAATCTTTCAAGTTCATCAATTTTCTTATCTACCTGTACTCTCATTTTAAATGGAATTTTCCGGACTGACTGTGCAACAGGTAGTACGGTTTTGTCAATATGCAACTTTAATTGGAAATCTTTCAATTTCCCTATGCCCTCAAATCTGTCCTGAAATGAACTTATTATCTTTTCAGTAGCATCACTGGAATGCAAACTGTCAGCCCCAATTGAGTTTATCAGTCCAATGTGCAATAAACCAAGCTCAGTAGCAGTGTGTCTGCCTAGCACTGTTTTGCCTTTATCTTGAATGACTTGAAATTCGACTCTAGTTGTCGTATTGTTTACAGTAATATTGAGATTTGTTTTCCCTACAATTTTGATAGGAGTCTGGCTACCATAGGGATATATTTTTGCATTAGATTTCAACAAAAGGGTCTCTGTGGTCTTTATTTTATCAAATGTTTGACTATCAATAGCATTGACAGATGCGCCCGAATCAATCATCACAGGAATCCATTTGTTTTGAATTTGCAAGCTGATAATAGCATCATCCTTACCTTTATTAATCGTGAAAATCTCATCATCAGCACATTCCAAAGTATTTAGTTTTTTGTTTTGACTTCTGCACATTTTTGCGAAATGTTCCTTCTTTCCGCATGCACGACAAGTAACTCTTTTTGTTTTAACACAGTAACGTCCGTAATGACCAGAGTCACCACAACGATAACAGATTGCTGTTGATTCGCTGTAACTCCGACTGGGTGGTTGTAGATCCGTAGAACGTCCACGTTGATTCCATTGTTTCTGTGGCTTCGGCTTAGGTTTCGGTGGTTGCCATTTTCGTCGAACTCGGTTGACTTCCTGCGCCCTGTGGTCGCCATTCGATTGATTTGTATTGGTGATTGGATTGTTTGAGTCCTCAATACGTTTTGCTTGTGTGTCTGACAGCTCGTGCGTTCTAGCAATTGATTGTAATTTGTCTAAAGTCAAATCTGTTTGCTCTAAAAGACTTTTTCGAAGTTTAGTTGAACAACAAGAATTGATAATTTGATCCCGAATCATTGCATCTTTTTCTTTGAATTCGCACGAAGAAGCTAATTTTGTCAGCCGAACGATGTATTGATCTACAGTTTCATCAATGTGTTGTTTTGACTGGCTGAACACATGCCGCTCAAATGATATGTTCTTTTTGGGCTCAAAATATGCCGTCAGCTTGTCTGCAGCCTCTTGTAAGGTGGTACCTGTATGGAAAAAGTTTCAAAAATATCCTGAATTTCTGAACCTGCTATATGTAACAGCAATGCCCATTTTTGTTCTTCTTTTGTTATTCCCGAAGCTTTGAGAAAATAGTCAAACTTCTTTAAGTAAGTCTCCCACGATTTTGCTAAGTTTGTATTTCCACCTATTATTTTGAACGCTCCTGGTTGTGTGAGTTCGAGTTTCGCAGCCATTTTGTTTTATTCTAAAGAATATTGTTTTGTTTTGGTTTTTTTGTTGTTTTTTTTGACCACACATCACACAATTTTATATTCCGTCCTTGTTAAACTTGGTTTTCTGTCCCAGTAATGTTATTAATCCAATGTCTGTGCAGAATTAACTTGTTTTGTTGTTTTTTTTATTTCACTTTGATTTTGTTTTCATTACACATTATTTATTTTTGCATTGTCTTAATAATCTCATTCTCGTCGCCAATGTAATATCATTGAAAACATGACAATTGGTTTACATGTTTATTTCTCAGTCTCTAATACAGAACTACTTGAATATACTGGATAGATAGGTAATCACATAATAAGCCCCACCTGCTGGTGTGGCTATAGATATACATTACAACACTGAAATAGTACATAGTTGCAGCAAAACAAGATTGTCCAAATCGCTACACTTGTAGCAAGCGATCTCCAGTGGATGTCTGATGAATTTGTAAATGGGTTAAAGCTTTCATCGTTGTGACCTTTCGGCATATAACCTCTTCTATGCGCGCCCTATAAATACTGTTTTCCTTATTCTTAAAATTATTCATTGACCCCAATATCCTACTGACCCCAAAATCATCCTATCACCCAAGCACAATAAAATTGTAACATTTGATAGTGGGTACTCTCCTTCACATGTTATTGAGAGAAAACAAGTGACCTTGACCTTTGATCTACTGACCTAAAAATCAATACCAAGGACAATCAAAACATCAAGTTTGAAGACTGGGTGTTATCCTTCCAAAGTTATTGAACAGAGAGAATTTCCTACGTTCAGTGACCTTGACCGTTGACCCCAAAATCAACGAAGTAATTCCCACACCAAGGACAATCAAGGTATTACGTTTGAAGTGGGTGCAATCTTTCAAAAGTTATTGACCTGGATGACCTACTTCTTGTTTTAATGTGTAGTAGTTGTCAATATGTATGTATGCATGAAGGTTGAAGAGATGAACACTGATTGGGGAACAGAAGTAAATGCAAAAGGGTCGGATGATTTAAAAACAATACTGCCTTACTTATTAAGGAGTGGTGTCTATTAAACTTTTTACATCAAAGGTAGCACACAGCGAATTTGTACCTGTTTTCCTGTAAACCCCTGGCAAATAACCTTAGTCTCATTAGTGAGCATCAGGTTAGGTCTGGTCCTGGTATAAATGGACCTCACTCCCAGTTGAGTGACTCCTGAAAAAAGGAAGTTACAGAATGCATATATCAGTACTTGGATAGTGTATTGTTGTCAAATAACATATATATCAGTATGTCCATAGAGTATTGTTGTCAATTAACATATATATACATGTATATCATTACTTGGATAGTGTATTGTTGTCAATTAACATACATATCAGCACTTGCATAGCATATTGTTGTCAATTAACATACATATTAGCACTTCCATAGAGTATTGTTGTCAATTAACATATATATCAGTCAAAGCTCTAACCTTAAACAGTTACGTTTTTCATAACCTGTGACTGTTGTAAAAAAAAACACTAAAACTGGGATAGTAACCAGAAGCAGTTACTACCACAAAATCATTCAAGTTTAGATGCATTCTATCTTCTGTACAGGAATTTTCCCTGTATATATATAATTTTCTTCAGGTAGGGTGATTATTCAACTTTACAACCATGCAATAAAATTCTATGAGTATTGATGAAAATCCAATGCGCAAAGCCTCCCAAGTTACCTAATGTTATGCAATAAAATTCATTAAAAATCATTTTGTAGGCACCAACATGACAATTAGTGAACAACAGCTAATTGGATATTGATGAAGATGTATTTATCCTTAATAATAAGTATTCAGCACATTTGGCAACTATTTTGATTTATTAGCAAATAATCTTGGTAACTGATTTAGGTTACAAATTGTTATTAGGGAAAGCTACTCTAAACCAAATGGAGATAATAATTTGGCATTTTAATAACTTCCAGCAGTTATAAAACTTGTAACTGTTTAAGGTTAGAGCTGTGACTGTATATCAGCACTTGCATAGCATATTGTTGTCAATTAACATACATATCAGCACTTCCATAGAGTATTGTTGTCAACTAACATATATATCAGCACTTGCATAGAGTATTGTTGTCAATTAACATACATATCAGCACTTCCATAGAGTATTGTTGTCAATTAACATATATATATCAGTACTTGCATAGCATATTGTTGTCAATTAACATACATATCAGCACTTGCATAGCGTATTGTTGTCAATTAACATATATATCAGCACTTGCATAGCGTAATGGTGTCAATTAACATTCTTGAAAAGTCAGCAGTTTGAGAGAGACGTTTTAGCAAACTCCTCCCTGTTGCCGTCAATTAAAATATCTATTTGACATTTTTACAAGTGCACAACACAACAACACCCTCAACCGAAATTTAAACCCACAATTTCATGCTAACAATTTAAAAGAAGTTTTTTTAAGATGCACAATCTTTATATACAAACTTTAGAAAAATTAACAAAAGAAAAAAAAACTCCATGCAGTGGGATTTGAACCCACAGCCCTAGCTTCCCAGTGTACAAGAAGTAATTCAAAGATTTTTCTATGGTGGCCATCTTGGATGTCACGTTTAACTTATTTTAGTAAATTTGAAAAACATTCATCTAAGGATCATCCATGTGAAGTTTGGTCAAAATTGGCAACGCTGTTCTGAGAAGACGATTTTTAAAAAAAAAATCCCTATATTTAAACAAACTTGGTGAAGGACCATAAGCTGATAGTAGATGCAAAATATTAAACCTCTGGCTCCTGCAGTTTCAGAGATGATTTTTTAAGTTTTTCCCTATACAAGTCTATGTAAAACATGTGACCCCTGGGGCGGGGCCAAATTTGACCGCAGGGTCACCATTTGAACAAACTTACTAGAGAACCATAAGCTGATGCTACAGGTAATACATGAGAGCTCTGTGCCTTGTGGTTTCAGAGAAGTAGATTTTTTCCTATACAAGTTTATGAAAAACATGCAAAATCTGAATATTCAAACTTTGGACCCCCGGGGCATGGCCATTTTTGACCCCGGGGAACTTCATTTGAACAAACTTGATCATTGTAAAAGAAAAACTGTCGAAATCTGTCCAACAGTTCTTGAAAATAAGATTTTTTAAGGTTTCGACCATATATGGTAACATTGGCGGCGATCTTGGATGTCGCGCTGACTTAATTTTAAACAAGAAATATCACTGTAAGTGATAAATGCCCCCGAAGTGTCCTTTGACCTATAAGTATGACCTTGACCTTGGAGCCATGGACCTGGATTTGTGCACGATATCTCATTTGGTTGTGGTGAGTTCTTGTGCCAAGTTATTTGAAAATCCGTCCAGGCATGCAAAAGTTATTGACCGGACACAATTTGACCTTTGACCTCTAAATGTGACCTTGACCTTCGGGCTAAAGACCTGGATTTTGTGCGCGACACATCGTCTTGTTGTGGTGAGCACTTGTGCCAAGTTATTTGAAAATTCGTCTATGAATGCCAGAGTTATTGACCGGACACAATTTGACTTTTATACTCCAAGTGTGACCTTGACCTTGAAGACCTGGCTTTTGCGCGCGACACATCGTCTTGTTATGGTGATCACTTGTGCCAAGTTATTTAAAAATCCGTGCAGGGATTGTGACGTTACAGTCCGGACACGAAATTGCGTACCTGTTTTTGAGCTATGAACTGCAAGTGTGACCTTGACTTTTGAGGTACGGATCTGGGTTTTGCGCACAACACATCATCTTGTTATGGTGATCACTTGTGCCAAGTTATTTAAAAATCCCTGCAGGGGTTTTGACGTTGCGGTCCGGACACGAAATTGCATACCTGTTTTTTACCTATGAACTTCAAGTGTGACCTTGACCTTTGAGGTACGGACCTGGGTTTTGCGCGCGACACATCGTCTTGTTATGGTGATCACTTGTGCCAAGTTATTTAAAAATCCCTGCAGGGGTTGTGACGTTACGGTCCGGACACGAAATTGCATACTTGTTTTTTACCTATGAACTTCAAGTGTGACCTTGACCTTTGAGGTACAGACCTGGGTTTTGCACGCGACACATCGTCTTGGTATGGTGATCACTTGTGCCAAGTTATTTAAAAATCCCTGCAGGGCTTGTGAAGCTACGGTCAGGATACAAACTTCGGAATGATGGACGGACAGAATCCGGACGGACGGTGCGATTACTACATATGTATATGCCCCCGAAAAGTTTTCGGGTTTTCGGGGGCATAAAAATCTAAAAAGCATTCATCTAAGGATCATCCATGTGATGTTTGGTCAAAATTGGCCAGGCGGTTTCCGAGAAGAAGTTGTTTGAAGCAAAAGTTAACTACGGACGGATGGACGGATGACAGACGACTGACGAAGAGTGATCCCAATAGATCACCTTGAGGCTCAAGGTGATCTAAAAAATATATATATTTATTATATACTTTCTAGTGAGATAGTGGATTTTACCCTTAAAATAAAACCTTATATTTTCATTGTTTATATTTTCACTCCAAATGACGTCATGCAACTGTTGACGTTGTTGACGTCATTGTTTTGGCAAATAATATTTTTATGCATTTTCAGGTTGTGAGTATATAATGAATAGAATATTTGTTGGTTTGTCGTGAATATAGGATTTATATTCATCTCGAAGTGAGAAAACTCAAATATTTTCACTCATGCTAAAGCACTCGTGAAAATATAATTTTTCTCACTTCTCGATGAAAATAAATCCTATATTCACTCAAAACAAACAAATATCCTCTATATATTAAAAAAAATAAAAAAAATAAAAATAATAAAAAGATTTAAAGATTCAACCTGGCTTGTTTACAAACTCGTCCAAGCTTTCATTGATATCAACAATCTGGCAAAGTTTGGGAAAGATTGAATACAAAATGAAGGCGCTAGAGTGTTCACAAGGCTGATAATTGCATTTTTCAATAATTCAAGCGCACATAACTCCAGTGTTCCTGGTCCGATATAGCTGGTTTTTTGAAACTGTCAGAGCTTTCATTGATATTATCAATCCATGCAAGTTTGGTTAAGATCAAATACTAAATGATGGTGCTAGAGTGTTCACAAAGCAGAAAATGGCATTTTTTCAGAAAATACAAGGGCCATAACTCTGGTGTTACTGATCCAATTTAGCTGGTTTCCGAACTTCGCCAAGCTTTCATTGGTAATAACAATCGTTGCAAGTTTGGTAAAGATCAAATAATAAATGAAGGTGCTAGAGTGTTCACAAGGCAGAAAATGGAATTTTTCAGGAAAAAAAAGGCCATAACTCAGGTGTTACTGATCTGATTTGACTAGAGTGTTCACAAGGCTCAATATGGCATTTTTCAGCAAAACAAGGGCCATAACTCCGGTGAAATTAATCCCATCTGGCTGGTTTTCGAACTTGTCTGAGCTTTCATTGATATAAAGACACTGGCAAAGTTTCATAAAGATTAATAATGAAAGCCCTAGTGTTCACAAGGCAAAAGCTAACGGACGGAAGACGAACGGATGACGGACAACCCCATAAGCTCAGCCGTTTAAACTGACTTTTGGCCTCGCAGGAGGTGTGTCTGTGTAAGCCTATCAAAACTCGAGTTGAAAGCGATACAGAAATTATGAAAGCCTACAGTGTTTATTAAACTGAATGATGATTGACTAAATTTGTCTGACAAGGCCAAAGGAAACTAGTAGATTAGTTTATAGAGTGTAGTTGTTGATACATGGTATATCATTAGGTGAGTTGTTACACTATACTTCAGTTGTGACCGGAAAAGATGAAGAAAGAAAAATAAATGCTGAAATTGCAAATAAATTAGTCTGATTTCTTGCAAAGTGCATTAATTTTACATGGTAACTGGTAATGAAACCCTATAAAAAAAATACATATCGCCATGATTTCCTAGTCACATGATTTTTCAAGGTGCCCGGAGCTTCTTCTCTGAAACCACAAGGGCAACAGATTTGATATTTTGCGTGTAGCATCATACAGTGGTCCTTTACCAAGTTATACAAATGATGACCCTGGGGTGAGAATTATAAAGCCCCTCATCGAGGGTCAACATTTTTACAATGAAATATTAGGAAATACATTTCAAAATCTTCTTTTTTGAAACCACAAGGTTAGAGCTTTGATATTTTGCATGTAGCATCATCTAACAGAGTACACTTTGCCAGTAGATTGATTCAAGACCTCGTGGGCCTCTTGTTTTCAGGGTTATGGCCCTTTGAATATTTCAACAATTGGCCTTCCACTAACTTGTTTTGTTAAAATTCCCACACTGGCACTGCCGTGTCAACTTTTATCGGATTACCGATAGAAAACATTATATTGCTCTAGTCTATACCTTATATTTCGCTATTAAAATTATTTCACTTCATGACCATCAATCACTTAAATACATTATGCTTCCCCAAACGCACCAACTTTTTTTTTAAAAGATATTTCTTTTTATGATTATCCACAGTAAACAATGTTTAATGACAAGGGAAATAGCTGAGTAATTGCTTGTCATAAAAGCTACCAATACAGGGGCATTCCTGGGGCTAATTTAGGTATACGAACCATCGAGTTTTGGATTCACAAATGTGCCTAACCTCCCTACACCTTCAGTTTTTATTGCATTTTTCGCATTTTTAGCCCTTTTTATTTGTTTGCTTCTTTAATAGCCTGTACGCACGTGCGTCAGTGCGTATGCCCAGGTACGCCCCTGCAATAAACGGGTTAGACAAGTTAGGTATCAAGATTCAATGCTTCAAAAATAGAAAATATTGGTTCAGCAATTTTATTCCAAATGGTTTGCGAATATCCTACAGCATAAACATATGGAGTTAGTGGTGCGTTTTCACTGACCCTCCGCATATAATTGAAACAAACCTTCATTTGGTGATAACAGAAAACTGTTCACAAAAGTTACATCAACAGGGCTTGAATTTAGCTTTTTTTTCAACTAGCGTTTTTTTGCCAGTTGATAAAATATAAACTGGCAAATAATAGTTGCACCAGATTCTCTGCATATTTTCATGACCGAGGAAAGAGTTTCCTGGCCCAGAAGATTTCTGTTATTCGTCCTTTATTTAGTATAAACCCATCGCTCACTGAGGCGCTTGTTACATAGTAGAATATACTAGCAGTAAAGTGTTTCGATAACATACAAGCAGTAAAGCGTTTCTGCAACGCATAAACAATATGGCGTCGTCCTCGGGTGACAAGGCTGTGTTTTGCGTTTCAATTTACACAGAAAACCAGAAGAAAAGTACAACCCTGGCAAAAAAACTTTATTAAGAAGATTAATCTAAAACAGAACTGGGAAGATCTATTACATATGTGTATTGAGAATATCCCAGGAGAAAAATTGACGGAAAAACAACTTCGATTTGGGAATTTTTTAGTTGGAAATTGGGAAAAATTGTAAATTTTTTCAATTGGGAATGGGGCCGTTTATCGGACCCATTTATATAAGGTAAAAAAACGCTGGTATACATGCGCAAATGAAAATCAGTGAACTAAAATGGCAGAAACAGTTTGCACAGCTTCCTGAACATGATTTGAAAGGTTTACCATGAGTTCACAGCTGAAGATTCCGGAAGAACACAAAGAACCATCCGCAAACATTTATTTTCTTCTTTTTTTTAATTAGACTCACAGCCAGATTATTTTTTTCCAAGAATGTGAGAGAAGGCTGGAATTCAGGGCTTCTAAAATTGCCGATTGATCAGTTCCCAGACCGAAATCTGTTTCTCCAGACCGTTTTTCATTTCAAAATCTCTGTTTAAATCGGTCCAGATATTTTATCTATCGGTCGTTAAAAAATCTACAATTGCCCTTTACCCTCCTTCTAATATCTTAAACTATGCCTTGCGGCAATATTCTTCAATCCATAACACGATTGTTTGTCACTCGCTGTGCGAAAGTAGGTCAATTTGGACTAAACCATTACCGATAGTAGGGAGTTTTCCGGAAGAGTCTATAGCAAGGTAGCATGCCTTTGATGTGTGATCAGAGAAAGTATATCACGCGTTCTGTCGGTTCACTAAAGCGAGTGTTACTGTCTGTAATTTCTTTGATATACCGTTAGTCGTAAGGTGTTAGCCTGTTTGCTTGTGTCGGTTTGTTTTTTTAAGTGGCCAAAGCTGGGACTGAAATTTGTTTGCGTCATCAGGGCTCTGGAAATATTTTGAAAATCCACTTGCCCAGGGCAAGTGGATTTCAAAATCCACTTGCCCTGTTCAAAATCCACTTGCCCTGTCCAAAATGTCACTTGCCCCAAATTCAAAAGTCACTTGCCCCAAAATCAAGCCTTTGTCAACATACCAAACTTTTTTAGACGCTGCGCGCTACCGACGTATCCATGGTGGGTTGTAGATTACGTTTAGGGCTGGATTTCACTGGAGAATCACGAGAAATAGATCCATTTTCAGATTGGCTGGGAGAACACAAATCAACACCATCACTACTATCCTTAAATCCAAGTTCACTGTCAGACTGACCACCAGAATCACACAAATCAACATTTCTAAGATCACCAGGTGTATTTTCCTCAGTAATTTTAGACACATGTTTAGGTTTTGTCCTTACAAGGAACGTAATAGAGACATAGTTAATTTGTAATTTTTTTTGTTAGATTGTTGAAACAATGAAGGATCATTTATTAAATACTGCATCATGTAATTACCCACAGGAATCGGACATATTGTAAATGCATGTAATAAACCACATTACCTATCCACTACTAGTATATTAAAATATATTTTTATATACATGCGGGGACCTACATATGGGGATACTGTACTATGTTTACAATACGTCCGATTCCTATGAATTTATACCATAACTCATGAATATCAAAAGAAACAATGAGCCCTTTCACACATTTCCAAACCAACCAATTTACAAACCGCCTTTGATTACATCATCATTATTACATCAACACCCGTGAATGTGTTTTCAAAAGTTTCCCTTTATAGTAACTGCAAACAAAACATCTGCCTACTCAGCTTTAATCGTCAACGCCAGGCCACGAAAGTGATAATCGTGTAACCAAATGTGCCAAACAAAATACAAACTCGCAAACAAAGTTTGTTTAATAATATGTGTCAAAAAAATTCAATAAAGCAACCCGCTGCATTCACATACCTTCCCTAATTATTGCCAGTAATTAATTTTTACTTTATTTGTGTATAGTACAGTACTTGCCGTAATCGTTTGTAAATTGCTGTTTGTTTACCATTTTCCAATGACCCGCGTTTCACCTTTTACACAGCTATAAGTACTTGGCGGACTGATCAGTGTGTATTCATTACCTTTTCCGATAACATTCAGCGTCAATACACAATATGCGTTGCATAAAATCTCGGTGCGGTTATACTCTTCAAACATAATTCGAAAGTTCGGCTAAACATATGATTTATGTTGCGCGTAAAATAATGCATTCAATAGAAGTCTACAAACTTTACAATGGTTACGTTTTATCGATTAATTTGATTATAATTGGATTAATTTTTAGGGATGGTCTCATCATGTTAGAAGAGGACACACTTCAGTAATAGGGGGATGAATATTATTAACGCTATCGGCGCATGGACATCTTTGATTGGCACCTCAAACTTTCCTCGGCCAATCAGGTTTTGATAAACTGTCAAAGTGGGAGGGATTCAACAATCACAAAACAACACAGATCAGATTTATGACACTTCTCAATTACCGCTCGCGGCGAAAGCGACGGTGGTCAATTCATAATCGGCACACTTTATGATAAGCCGGGTTTCAGTTGATTTTTTGTCTAAAACGGAAACGTCCAGTCGGGCAAGTGTCGGACAACCATATTTGCGAAGGACACCTGCCCGCAACCATATTCCACTTGCCCGGGGCGTCGGGCAACCATATTTCCGGAGCCCTGGTCATTAAAAAAAATTAAAATACCGAGCGGTGTTACTTGTTTGTTTGATTTTTTTTCCACCGAGGTGATTCTTCATGCGATTTCCGGTTTATTAGACACTTCCGGTTCAATTCCTCAAATGATCAACAATTTTAATATTTATTGAAAATTATTCATTCAGTATTTAAAGCAAAGACATGATGTCAGTCATTAAAATGTAAAAATTGTGATAAAGTAAGTTATAAATAATACAAATTTTAGTGATTTTTTCAAAATAAGTGCGATTCTTACGGCAGTTAAAAACCTGGACCGATTTGCATTTTGTAACCTTCTTCTGGAGATTCCCCCAATACCTCTATGCATGCGCAGAAGTTGTTGTCGTGAAGTGCGACTTCCCAATTCATCAGTTCTAGCTCGCAAACCAACCAGTGAAGCCCCCTGTAAACCTACTTGTCAAAGTATAAAGGCCTCCGTTCCGGACCCCCAATACTTGGTGTGTACATTAGTCATTCTCGATTTTGCCATTATCAAATCTAGCGGCTAAACACATTTTAGAATGTATCATGCAAAAATATCGTGCGAGTGCTGTCGAAAGAAAGCCGAATTGGCGAATGAAAATTGTAAGAAATACATATCAAATTCGCCAGATATCGGCCGTCTGGCGAATCCAAATTTCCGACAGATTTTGTCTACAATCTCGGAAAATCCCGAATTCTAATACACAAAGTCTTTCACTGTCTATAAGCCACTACCCCTCTGGGTGTTGTTAGCTAATTAGCCCACTGGGTGTTGTTAGCTAATTAGCGACAATCAATCTGGACTGATAAACTAATTATCGCAGTGTTTATTGAAGACCGCTGTCAAATTGTCGATGTGCGATAGACTCCGCCCACTGTTCCGCCTCTTGCTGTCAATCAACTGGTTTGTGTCCCCGCGCTCAATATTATCCACATATTTAACTGCGTTATCGAGCCGGGTTAAACATTAAAAATAACGTGGCGCCCTCTAGCGGCTAAAATGGCTTTTCAAAACAGAAAGTTTGCTTACGAATTAAAAAGCTAAAGATGCCGTCGGTGTTTTTGAACTGTACGATCACTGATAAGACTAATTAGTTGTACACACGGTAGCGTAAACTGGAACAATGGCAAGTGTGAACCGATGTTTGATCGGCTGTCTCTGAATTGGGATAATTTATGGTTGAACAATCAACATGAACAAATACGAAAGGTGCGCTTACTCAAAATATTCATAATTTTGATAGAGCGTCATCAAAAATACTGGCCAATCAGTGGCCAGAAATAAGACATGACAATACATTCTGGTAGGTGATAAACTCGGTCTTTATCCTTGACGTTCAACCGACTTTACTGTTAAAATTAATGTATTTACAGTGTGATTATTTTGAAACCCTGCATATTTCATATAAATTTATGCAAATTGATTCAAAATATGTATCTTTCAAAATCGACACTTGAAAATTGTCATATTTTTACTCTGCCAAAGATTTTTTATTTTACTATAGAACTCAAGGATAAAAACCGAGTAACACACTTTTTATCACCTAGTGAAAATAAGGTAAAATCTGAACATTTTGTCAATGCAAAATTATGAATTGGTACTATTTTAGAATGAAGTGGCTTTTATTACTTACTCTGTGCATGATATTCGTGGTGTATGTAGCATTTCTGAATTTTGTCTCACAATGCAGCGCCGCGATCTTTCTAGTTGGAACTCCCGTTAGTTGAACTTGTTTTATATGCCTCAGCTTAGCCTTATATTTTTAAATATAATTTTATATATTTATTTTATTTCTATGAATGTTAGTAGGTATATTGAAATATACTGATCATATACTGGTCTGATCAATGGTGACAAGAGTCTGTATTTTTATATTTTCTTATTATATGCATGCATTCATTGTGTCCTTTTTTAAATTTCAGTGGACAATTTCTAAAAATTAAAAAAGCATTAAATTAAATACAATTTTTAAAACTTTTTGGATATTTTACAGCTCTACTATTATAAGTAATTGCAAGCACTAAAGCAGAATGCATATGATGTGGACATATTGATACCCTATACATGTAGGTTAATAACGCATACTTTTTTTAACTAACTGTTGATGTGTACGCAAACGCGAGGTTTTAGCGCCTCCAATTCGTTAAAAAATATCTCGGCAAAAGTCTGGCTAAGGACATTCTAATCTGGCTAAAGGAATTTTTAGGACTTAAGCCAGATTTGGCTAAAGGGTTTAAAATCCTAGCGCTAGCCTAGGAGGCCTATGGGAAAAGCAATGGTTGTCTGACCACAAACTGAAAATCAGAAATATCGCGAAAACTAATGACAGTAAATACAAGGCTGTCATGTTTTACCATATATATGCTTATTAAAATGTAGTATTATCGAAAAGCATAAGCAAGTATCATCTGGTTCAATTAGATATCGCATGCCAATCTAAAAATTGTATTTCAAGTGATTTACCTCTCAAACGCGAAAACACTCGACTTGTGGCAGCCATCTTTGGAGAGAAGGTCAAATTTTCGGTGGTTACTAAAAGTCGGGAATATTGGAATACTGGGGACAGCGGTAGGAATACTCGTCTACGAAAGTAGACACGAAACAAAACAAACAAAAAACAAGAGGCCCAAGAGGGCCTGTGGACGCTCTACTTGCTAAAGATAAAGTTTATGCACAAGGGGCCATAACTCTTTCAAATATATTAGTGTATTAAAACTTTTAAGGGGCCATAACTCTGACAAACTTCATTCAACTAGAACACGGCAATGATAGGTGATCATCCCCATCAAGATTCATTGAAATCCAGCAAGGAGTTCAGAACAGACTAATCTGGACGTTTCTCTATTAAAACCTTTACAGGGAGTACATCAGGCTTTTCATGGGGGTCTAGGTATCCGACTTAAAATTGACAAATATTAATATTTTCTGTTTTACATAGCCAAAACATAATGAATGAGCCTAAAAATTATCCCTTATTTGCAAAGAAATTCATTCTGCACAGTAATACATGCTATCCTAGGTGACGCACCAGGGTTAATTTCAGCATTTTACGTCCGTTTCCGTCCTGTCTATATGCTGTTTTCAAAGTTTAGACATTAACAAAATGGTTCTAACATCATATTTTGATTAATATAAGTGTTTTATCATCAACGGGAACAAATTTATAATTTAAGTTGTTTCTAGAAAAATCCTGATGTACTCCCTGGCCATAACTCTGAGAAAAATCATTCAACCCGAATATGACGATAATATGCACAACTAGCTTTTCTTTTTGCTTTTGCCAATATACTGGTTTACCCTCTGTCATGAGTATTATCACCAGTGAGTGCTAGAGGAATTTTTTAGTGGAAAACGAAAAAGGTGAGATAGAGTAGAAGGATTAGTAAAGATAGAAGGAAGTACAGAGAGGGAAAGAGTAAAGAAGATAGAAGAGTGTTTAAAAATTAAATGAGGCGCGAGTGTTGGGTCTTCAAGACCTGGGTCTTGAAGGAATCCAACGACTCTGCCAGGCAGGTGTTAACGGGTAGCTGGTTCCATTGCACAACGGTTCGCGGGAAGAAAGAAAATCGTGTGTAGTCCTTGTCAGCCCTTAGCTGATGATACTGGTGTTGGCGTCTACCTGAGCCTCTGGTGAGGTATTCATCCTCGTTACTAGGCTTGATACTGATCATCCTTATCAAGTTTCGTTAAAATCCAGCCAGGGGTTCAGGAAAACTAGCCCGGAAAATGTTTGTGTATCAAAAACCTTTAATGGGCCATAACTCCACCAAAAATCTGTTAATCGGAATGCGACGATGATATGCACAACTAAGCTTGTTGCGGATCATCCCTGTAAAGTTTCGTTGAAATGTGGGGAGACGTTCAGGAGAATAGTGCAGGCAAAGTTTGTGTATTAAAACCTTTAAAGGGTCATAACTCTGCCAAAAATCATTCAACCGGAACAAAAGATTTGCACAACTAGACCTGGAACTGATCATCCCTAAAAAGTTTTGTTTAAATCCGGCCATGGGTTCAGGAAAACTAGTCAGGACAAAGTTTGTGTATTAAAACCTTTAAAGGGACACAACTCCGCCAAAATCATTCAACTGGAAAACAGTGACGATATGTACAACTAGGCTTGGTACTGATCATCCCTGAAAGATTTCAATGAAATTTGGCCAATTGAAGGCCCTTTCTTCTTAATGAGGCCAAAATATAGCATATTTCAGGAAATAAAATCAAGGGCGATAACTCCGGTGTAAATGGTCCAATCTGAATGGTTTTCAAACTTTTCGGAGTTTTTATTGATAGTAACAATCTGGTAAAGTTTGGTAAAGATCCGATGAAAAATGAAGACCCTATCGTATTAACAAGGCAAAATATAGCATTTTTAACTAAATCAAGGGCCATAACTCCGCTGTTACTTATCCGATCTGACTAGTTTTCGAACTTGTCTGAGCTTTCATTTATATTAACAATCTGGTAAAGGTTGGTAAAGATCTGACAAAAAATGAAGGTCCTATCGTCTTAACGAGGCAAAATATAGCATTTTTAACTAAATCAAGGGCCATAACTCCGCTGTTGCTGTCCGATCTGGCTGGTTTTCGAACTTGTCCAAGCTTTCATTGATATTAACAATCTGGTAATTTTTGGTAAAGATCGGATGAAAAATGAAGACCCTATCTTCTTATCGAGGCGAAATATAGCCTTTTTTAACTAAATCAAGGGCCATAACTCCACTGTTACTAGTCCGATCTGACTGGTTTTCGAACTTATCCGAGCTTTCATTGATATTAACAAGATGGTAAAGTTTGGTAAAGATCGGATGAACAATGAAGCCCCTATTGTCTTAACGAGGCAAAATATAGCATTTTGAACTAAATCAAGGGCCATAACTCGATGTTACTAGTCCAATACGAATGTTTTTCAAATTCGTCCGAGCTTTCATTGATATTAACAATCTGATAAAATTTGGTAAAGATCAGCTGAACAATGAAGCCCCTATCGTCTTAACGAGGCAAAATATGGCATTTTTAATTAAATCAAGAGCCATAACTCTGCTGTTACTGATCCGATATGGCTGGTTTTCGAACTTTTTTGAGCTTTCAACGACATTAACAATGTGGTAAAGTTTGGTAAAGATAGGATGAAAAATGAAGGCCCTATTGTCTTAACGAGGCAAGATATAGCATTTTGAACTAAATCAAGGGCCATAACTCCGCCGATACTAGTCCGATGTGGCTGGTTTTCAAACTTATCCGAGTATTTATTGATATTAACAATCTGATAACGTTTGGTAAAGATCGGATGAACAATGAAGCCCCTATGGTCTTAACGAGGCAAAATATAGCATTTTGAACTAAATCAAGGGCAATAACTCCGCTGTTAATAGTCCAATCTGGCTGGTTTTCGCACTTGTCCAAGCTTTCATTGATATCAACAATTTGTGCAAGTTTGGTAAAGATCAAATAATAAATGAAGGTGCTAGAGTGTTCACAAGGCTTAATATGGCATTTTTCAGCAAAACATGGGCCATAACTCCATTGAAATTATTTCGATCTTGCCGGTTTTCGAACTTGAGATTGTATTGATATAAAGACACTGGCAAAGTTAAGTAAAGATCCGATTAATATTGAAGGCCCTAGAGTGTTCACAAGGCAGAAAATAGCATTTTTCAGAAAAACAAGAGCCATAACTCCGGTGTTACTGATCCTTCGGCCAGTAGAGCTAAAAACAGACGTCAAATAAATGAGGCTAGTGACAGCGGGTATGCTACATTCCAGTTCAGACCATAAAACAGGCAGCCGTCTGGGACAAAATGACCCCGCATTGCGTGCTTCTGTCTGGAATCGTCCGCACCATGTTGGGCAGTCAATATCCGAAAAGCTCTACAATATGGTTGCCGCGGGAGGTTATTAGGACATCTATTTGTACAGATGTTTTACCCTGTTTTTACCGTGGCCTCAAAAGGGACGTTTAGACTCCTACTGAAACTTCGACGTTGGACCAGCGAGATACCCAATGTCACTGCGGGTCCCCGCACATGACAAGAGGCAGACTACGATGGATTACAACAGCTCACCCTGGACCATTTGCGTTGGATCAACCCCGCGAGATATATACACTGGCATTGGCGCGGGTAGTACATAAAATACACGTCTACGAACGGCGAGACGATTATTGATATACGCCCGTCCATATGTAAAAAAAAAAGAAGCACCCAAGACGTCAAATAAATGAGACTATGGCGCGAGTAGCTGTTTTGGGAAAGCTTCCATTTCCGCGGCCAGTGTGAATACCGGAGGAGCCATTACCACTTGCAAATCTACTAACACGGAGCAACACGGACTCCACGAGCGAATCGCCTGCCATTTCTCAGGCCTTTGCGCCGGTAATTACCGGCTTTTTTTTTTATTAGATTGCCGGCTTACAGCCATACATTTTATTAGTACCTTATTTTTAACAAAAATACCAACGCGTGTACCCAATACCCGACTGCAGCGAATTGGTGTGTACACCAAAGTCCACCAATCAATTAGTCCTAATCGCCCGCGGCGTCTTATGTGATTCGAGTTCTGTATGATAAACAGGAAATTGATATTTCCCTTGCTTTTTATAGTGTTTTTAAAGTTGACTGTTTTAATGTGGTAGTGGTACATTTTCGGTCACTTATATATTGCAGTTGAAGTGTTTCTTTAAATGTCGTCATTAAAACGCATAGGCATAAAAAATAATGTACAAACATACTAATAAAAAAATGCACATACATAGTAATCTGTGAATAAAGTCATTATGTTTGTTGTTTAAAGCATTTAAAATGCACAAATGCCAGGATTCAGCAATTAAATTACAAGAGACTATGAATATCCAGCATATTCATTTTAAGCTCTTCTGGCCAAATGCCAGGCCAGCTTATGGGATCACTTTTCGTCCGTCGTCCGTCTGTCTGTCTGTCTGTTAGCAATTTTATAAAATCGACATCTCCTCTGAAACCGCTTGAAGGATGTTGATGAAACTTCATCACAATGTTACATGGGAGAGCACCTCTCAGATTTGTGTTTGTCATCCAAGATGGCCGCCATGGCTAAAACTAGGTCAACTTTAAGGAAATTTCAAACGACATCTCCAAAACCACTTATTCCATTCTTGTTAAATATCATATACATGTTCCTTGGGTTGGCCTCTATCAAGTTTGTGTTTCTTCGTTATCGTCCCAAAGTTTACATAGAGTTATATAGGAAAACGTTAAGAATGACATCTCTAAAACCGCTTGAAGGATTTTGATGAAACTTAATCACGATGATCTTTTGGTTAGTCCCCCTCAGATTTGTGTTTTTGGGGCCTCCAGTCATCCATGATGACCACCATGGCTAAACTTAGGTCAAATGTAAGGACATTTATCAAACGACATCTCCAAAACCACTTATTCCATTCTTGTTAAATATCATATACATGTTCCTTGGGTTGGCCTCTATCAAGTTTTTCTTTATCATCGAATAATCAAAATGGCCACCACGGCGACTCAACGTTTAAATAGAGTTATATAGGAAAAGGTTAAAAATGACATCTCCTCTAAAACCTCTTGAAGGATTAAGATGAAACTTAATCACCATGATATTTGGGATAGTCCTTCTCAGATTTGTGCTTTTCGCGGCCGCCAGTCATCCAAATGGCCGCCATGTCTAAAACTAGGTCAAATTTAAGGAAATTTCAAACGACATCTCCGAAACCACTTATTCCATTCTTGTGAAATATCATAAACATGTTCCTTGGGTTAGCCTCTATCAAGTTGTTTTTTTTCGTCGAATAATCAAAATGGCCGCCACGGTGATCCAAAGTTTACCTAGAGTTATATAGGAAAAGGCTAAAAATAACATCTTTTCTGAAACCGCTTGAAGGATTTTGATGAAACTTCATTACAATGTAGTCCCCCTCAAAATTGTGTTTGAATAGAGTTATATAGGAAAAGGTTAAAAATGACATCTCCTCTAAAACCTCTTGAAGGATTTAGATGAAACTTAATCACCATGATATTTGGGATAGTCCTTCTCAGATTTGTTCTTTTCGCGGCTGCCAGTCATCCAAGATGGCCGCCTGGCTAACAATAGGTCAAATTTAAGGAAATTTCAAACAACATCTCATCCGAAACCACTTATTCCATTCTTGTAAAATATCATAAACATGTTCCTTGGGTTAGCCTCTATCAAGTTTGTGTTTCTTCGTTATCGTCCCAAAGTTTACATAGAGTTATATAGGAAAACGTTAAGAATGACATCTTCTCTAAAACCGCTTGAAGGATTTTGATGAAACTTGGGTTAGTCCCCCTCAGATTTGTGTTTTTTGGGCCTCCAGTCATCCATGATGACCACCATGGCTAAACTTAGGTCAAATGTAAGGACATTTATCAAACGACATCTCCAAAACCACTTATTCCATTCTAGTTAAATATCATATACAGTCATGTTCCTGTTGTTGACCTCTATCAAGTGTGTGTTTTTCGTTGTCTTCAAATATTCAAAATGACCGCCACGATAACCCAACGTTTACATAGGGTTATATATAGGAAACATGTTTCTTGGGTTGGCCTCTATCATGTTTATGTTTTTGGATCACATCATACCAGTAGAGCGTCTACAGGCCCACTTGGGCCTCTTGTTTATATACACGTATAGAAAATAAGATAATAAATGTAATCTTTATTATGCAAGACCGACCTAATATGACCGGACAAAATATAACACTGTAAATAAAATAACAAAATCCGGACAGATTAAATGTGTATCCAAGAAATAAGCTTTATAAATTCTTCCCGATAAAACAATTTATTCATAATTTTGCTAAAGCATCATCTAAGTAGACTGACTTTTTTTTTGGTAGGTGATAGACGATGTCTTTATCCTAGATGTTTAATAAATTTTACTGTAAAACTTAAAAGTATTTATGTGTGATTCTTGTAAAATCCAGCATATACATGTATATGAATATTAATATGATATATGTATCCGTTTCAAAATTTAAATCTTAAAAATTGGTATCTTTTTACTTCGAGAAAGATTGAACCTAAGGATAAAAACCGAGTAACACAAATCGTATTACCTACTGAATATCTGGGTAATGGAACAGTATGAATAAGATACAACAGAATGTAATATGTTCGTTGTATACTATACAATTATGGACTTTTCAGCTGTTATACATGATGTGATATGCACCAAAAAAATCATTATTGACCGAGGCGATAGCCGAGGTCAATAATGATTTTTTGGTACATATCAACATCATGTATAACAGCTGAAAAGTCCATAACTGTTTTATTATATAACCCTCAATTTACAATTATATAAAACAGGTCAATATCAAAAAAACAATTATATAAAACAGGTCAATATCAAAAAAACAGGTCAATATCAAAAAAACAGGTCAATATCGCTAGATATTTTTTCTAAAAAATTACTTTTTAGCCAATGAAAACGCGTCTATTTATAGGTTATATAATAAACACTGTTATTTTCTTTTTTGTCACTCGCTTTAGAAAATTGTCGATTTTGAAATTTTCGCTTCGCTCTCTCAAATTCAGCATTTCCAAAAGTCTCAGGCTTTTTCTTAATTTTATTATGGTAGCCCTGCCGATGGGATTGACCTATTGCGAACATCTAATCACTTATTTCCTGATTGACTGAGACGATTTCGAGCCGGCAATAGGACTGACCTAGTCACAATTCTGCAGGAAATCCGATTGGTCAAAATTTACAATTACAACATTAATCTTCTTCGAGGATCTAAACAACAACAGACTATCTACGTTGGACCTCTTCGCTCCTACCAACTCGACTACTGCTGTTCTAACGTTGACCTCTTTGCGTCTCACACCACAATTAATTTTCCATAGGGTCCCATTGTAATGTTTTTGTTCGTGGCATAGAGATAAAAAAGATTTTGCAACATGTATTTATGCTTAAATTCTTCATTGATCCAATATCTGCATGCTATTAACTTTTAACGAATATTTACCAGATTGAACTTTTTTTAATTTCATGTTTGCGTGACACCTATCAAAATTTAGACAAAAATACAACCCCGTGGAGATTAGACCCATGATGTGTAAAATGAGGCAGAATTAGCTAGAGATCTTATATCAACATGCATTTTTCTGGGATCTCTTCCTAAAATGCTGTAGATTTAGAACCTGGTAAAGATAAATCAATGTATCCTGTAAAATGTAGAAAAGCGAACTTGTTTTTTTTATCTACCTCCTTCATCTGTAGGGCAGGAGTATTCAAGGGAGATAATAGTGGTGTGAGTCCTTTGGGCGAGGGATGAGACTGGACTCTCTCGCAGCCATAAACTTCTATTGAAATGCTCGTCAAAACAAAATGTTCATGATTTAACAGCTATATTTTCACAGTTTATCAGCTATTTCCCGAATTGGTCCTGTTACGCTCCCTAGTCAGAGGAGTATTTACAAATTCCAAATCAACGGGGTCATCCATGTAATGCACTGACTGAATATATATTTAACACCTTAGGGCATAATTAGTTCCTTTAGTGACATAACGACATATGCAATAACAGCAATATATCTGTGACTTCTTTAATTGGTCAAGCTAACTGAAATCGCAAGTGTGAGGAACTCGCAACTCCTAGTGTGTGGTAACACTATAGCAACTGCTGCTGGTACGCTGTTCTCATATATCAAGGATAATCACCAAAGGCTCGTACACAGTAAAAAGTAAGTGTAATCGTGTAAACAATTTTAGGGAAATGTACAGATGATTATAATTGATATAAGAGTTATGAAAACTACGTGTATTTTCAAATAAAATAAAAATTGTAGTAGAAATTAAAGTCTTTGTAATCGAACTATTATGCAAATTTATTATTTAATTTAACTATCAACAATGCATCAATTTTATTGCATAAATATTTTTTAAATTAGTACTGCGAAATTCAAGTCGCACGCTCTAAATTTTCATTTAAAAATGTTCTTCGCCCACTTTGAATCTTAAATTAAAAAAATCTCAGAATTTTGTGTTAAACAGTTTTGGCAGACCTGTATTCTCACTGTTTCACTGATATACAACTTATCTAGGTACTGGGTGAATTTTGTCTAAAAAGTAAAAAACAAAAATTGGCTGAAACAAGCGCCCCAAACAAAACAGCACGTTATACACATGTGCAGTCACATTACATAACAACTTGACAACATCCTTTCTGGCACTCAATGTGGTTTTAGAAGAAAGACGCCCATGTGAGACACAACTCATAATCACTATAGACAACCTTGCCAAAGCTCTAGACGACAACCAGTAAACGGACGCTGTTCTCATATATGTCTTCGACAAGGATCATCACCAAAGGCTCGTACTGAAACTGATACGTTGTGGAGTCAGACGGATTATTGATTACTGAGTGGATAGAAGACATTTTCTCAGCAAGAACACAGGAAGACATACTTTTAAAAGGAGTAAAATCCTCAACCTGTCCGTATCTTCAGACGTCCCCAAAGGCGTAATGCTGGACCCACTACTCTTATTGGCCTACATTAATGACTTACCAAGCAGAGTAACATCAACAACTGATCTCTTCGCTACTGAAAACCTTCTCTACAGAAAAGTGAAAGGTACACTTCAAGACGACGTTGACAACCTTTAAGAATGAAAAAGACTGGCAAATGTCGCTCAACCCCGAAAATGCGGCATAACCAAGTAAAGGACGCCAAGAGTCACCACATACTCCAACATCGAATCCGCCCGCAGTGCAAAAATACCATACCAAGCACGCCTCTGCAGTATGGTCACCCCACTCTGGAAAGGACATCAATCAGCTGAAAACGGTGCAAAGTAGAGCAGCCCTCTTCGTCTATATAACAATTTTACTGTTTTGTAAACCAAATAGGAAAACGTCTCTGCTATCTGCTACGATACGTTAGTTGAAAAATACGAAAACAGTAACTTGCGCAAATTTTCAAACTATATTCAAAACTTTCCTTCACATGAGAGAATATATAAATACATAATGAAATATATTTCATGTATTTCGTCACTTCGGAAGCATCTTCTGCGGCCACAGGAAGTTTTCGTACACATACAATTGTGTATTACATAACAGTTGTGTTGTGTTTTTCGAGCTACTTGTATATTTCTATTCCGAAGATTTGTCCTGAACGAAGCACACTTTTCAAAACGGTAAAGACATTTTAGGCAGAATGCGCCAAAGAGCTCAAACCAGTTCCATTTTTCAGAAGCTCTTTATTATGTCAAGAAGTAACTTACGCCGACTTAAATAAACACATACGACGTGATTCTTGGCTCTTCGTCTTTACATGCTCAACACGTGATTCCAAGTTTGAAACCAAAAAGAGAACTTGGAGAGCATGATTGTACACCCATAGGTGCAGAAAAGACTATCCAATGAAACACGTTTATGAAAATTATCAGGTTTAAAACGTCTTATAATTTTTTTTAGATAATTTAAACAGTTGTTTGTATGGTGTTTTACGTCATATTCGACACATGTAAGGTTATATATGACGACTTTTTGTGGTGGAGGCAGATCACTTTTCCTGGATAGAACCAGTACTGTACACCTCCCGCCATCCGGAAGAATCGACACTTCATCACTTACAAGTCGAGCTCCCAGTGGGATTCGAACCCGCAGCAGAGGCGAAGGTTTAATCGACTTTTCGGGTTGGCGACTTCTCGCCTTCGACTTTTCGTGTTGGCGACTTTTCGCCTTGTATTAACAGGTAAAAAAGTCGCGAAGTCGCGAAGTCGAGATGGCCGCATCCGTCTTCCATAACACCGAGTGGTTTCTTTAACAGTCTTTATACACTTACAACCTTTTGGGGATGCAATGAATTGAACTGAATTGAATGTGATAATATATAAATATTCCCACACCGCAAGTTTTGTGATAATATGTAAATATCACATTCACGAGAGGATGATAATACAACTGTTCGCCCTTCGGATATGATTATGATTATTTTCTTATACCGAAATACTCTCGGTCCAAGGTCAGTACAGATTTCACTTTGCCGGATTTTTTTCCATAAGGGTATGTATATATATACACTACTCAACTTTTATAATCGGTCACCCAGGTTTTTTGAAAATAACACGAATACTAAAAACTGGAAATCACCGAAACACATACCAATATTTTATTAAGTTTATCAACAAAGGGTATATATATATACACACTACTCAACTTTTATAATCGGTCACCCAGGTTTTTTGAAAACTCGAATACTAAAAACTGGAAATCTCCGAAACACATACCAATATTTTATTAAGTTTTATCAATAATGTGATCTGGAAAATATTGGTATGTGTTTCGGGATAAACTTAATAAAGTATTGGTATGTGTTTCGGAGATTTCCAGTTTTTAGTATTCGAGTTTTCAAAAAACCTGGGTGACCGATTATAAAAGTTGAGTAGTGTATATATATACATACCCTTATATAAAGTGGACTCTCTGCAGAGTCCGGTTACATAAAACCTAACATCTCCAGGGCCAATAATCAAACATTTATATATCTAAACTCCTGATATATATCGGACTCTTCTCAGAGCCAAAGTAAATAAAACCTAACATCGCCGTTGTCTATAATGTAAACAGTTATATATCTATACTCCTGATATCATGCAGACTCTTCTCAGAGTCAGGTTATATAAATACATATATCTTCAGGGTCTATAATGTATACAGTTATATATCTATACTCCTGATATCATGCAGACTCTTCTCAGAGTCAGGTTATATAAATACATATATCTTCAGGGTCTATAATGTAAACAGTTATATATCTATACTCCTGATATCATGCAGACTCTTCTCAGAGTCAGGTTATATAAATACATATATCTTCAGGGTCTATAATGTATACATTTATATATCTATACTCCTGATATCATGCAGACTCTTCTCAGAGTCAGGTTATATAAATACATATATCTTCAGGGTCTATAATGTAAACAGTTATATATCTATACTC
This sequence comes from Cyrtodaria siliqua, assembly GCA_037043455.1. Taxonomy (NCBI): domain Eukaryota; kingdom Metazoa; phylum Mollusca; class Bivalvia; order Adapedonta; family Hiatellidae; genus Cyrtodaria; species Cyrtodaria siliqua. The sequence goes on along the minus strand of JAWPHD010002032.1, from coordinate 23,554 downwards.
CTGATATCATGCAGACTCTTCTCAGAGTCAGGTTATATAAATACATATATCTTCAGGGTCTATAATGTAAACAGTTATATATCTATACTCCTGATATCATGCAGACTCTTCTCAGAGTCAGGTTATATAAATACATATATCTTCAGGGTCTATAATGTAAACAGTTATATATCTATACTCCTGATATCATGCAGACTCTTCTCAGAGTCAGGTTATATAAATACATATATCTTCAGGGTCTATAATGTAAACAGTTATATATCTATACTCCTGATATCATGCAGACTCTTCTCAGAGTCGGGTTATATAAATACATATATCTTCAGGGTCTATAATGTATACAGTTATATATCTATACTCCTGATAGACTCTTCTCAGATTCAGGTTATATCAAACATCCATCTTCAGGGTCTATAATCTTTACAGTTATATATCTATATTCCTGATATATATCGGACTCTTCTCAGATTCAGGTTATATAAAAACATCCATCTTCAGGGTCTATAATCTTTACAGTTATATATCTATATTCCTGATATATATCGGACTCTTCTCAGATTCAGGTTAAATAAAAACATCCATCTTCAGGGTCTATAATCTTTACAGTTATATATCTATATTCCTTATATATATCGGACTCTCCTCAGAGTCAGGTTGTATAAACCCATCCGCCTCCATGGTCTTAATTTTAACATGTATGTATATATACTCCTGATAAATATCGGACTCTCCTCAGAGTCAAGTTATATAAAACATAACATCTCCAGTGTCTATACTCTATAATAGGATTATTACTATAGTAACTTGTTCTGGAAGTTTGTATCACCTCGAGTAGGTAAATGACAGATCAGGAACACACGAGAGGCGTAGCCCACGACAATGCGACATTGTATCTGGCCCCAACCGGACACCGTACCATACTGAGCCGATGACGTCCTCGAAACAGTATGCACACCAACACGCATCAAAGCTGATGAATTCGTGACTAATGGCCACATTACATGAATTCGTGTTGAATTAAATGGAATATGATTGTATCTCTTGTACAGACCTTACTTTTGACGGATTTGGTCTACCATACATTTGATCGCTCATACAGTTGGTATTAGTATTCTTAGACAAGGTTGTTTTTGTGAAACAGGTTCTTGTGTACATGTTGCCTGCCAGTTCAGAGTCGAACAAATAAAACAACACGTAACTGATACTGCAATGTGGTTACATTTTAAAATGATCATTGATACAGCACATATTAGCTTCCTATTATGAATAAGAAATAATTGCTTTGTCAAATCTGAGTAAAAACATTTAGTTACCCTTGCTATAAACACGTAATGATACATGAGTGCATTCACCTGGTGGGTCAATACCCTATCCAGTGTAGGGTCAATACCCTATCCATAATTGACGCCACGTTAAATGAACCGGAACATCACCTCATCAATTATAGGATGATAAATACTTTTTAGATTGATGTTTCTGTAAAAGCCCGTGCGGATGCAGATTTAAAGTACACCCCAGTATACCGACAGGGAATGAAGCAGTTGGCAGCGATTGACAAGTCGGTAGTGTCCAAAACGCAATGTATGACTAAGGTAAGTATTTCAAGTATTTTGCCCCTTTGTGAGGAGTATTGTCTAAAAGAACTACATAGGCTTAATGTGCACTAATTTGCTGTAGTTTTCGATGCGCAGCTTTTTTGGGCGACTTCGCTTCTAAAACTATTGGATGGATTTTCCTCAAAATGTACTGGAATGTTGCTTTTGGTGTCTAGTTCTATTTTTTGTCTTTTTTTTTTTTTGAATTTTTTTTTTGAATTTTTTATTTTATTATTTTTTATTTTTTTTGTTGTCTTTATTTAAATAAAGACCTATTATTAGATACATAAAATAGGAAAAATATAGCATTTTGTAAAAATTCCAACAAAATTAAAAAATTTAAGCATAATGGTACGGTTCCAAAAACCAATATTAAATCTCAATATGCATGGTGACCTATAAATTTAATTGAATATATTGTCTAAATATATGTTCAAATAAGTGCCTAGGAAGTTTGAACAAATTCTGTTATTAGGAACATAACAAAAAAGGAAAATATACCATTTCTATATAATTTCATACAAAACTTGGCCTTTTAGCATAGGGGTAGGGTTTCAAATTCTTTTTCTAAACAAGCACGGGGACCTATCATTTTTATTGCACATTTTGTTTTTATATATGTTAAATTATGTGCTAAGAAAGTTAAATAAAATTCTGTCATTGGGAACATACAAAAAAAAAGGAAATTGTATCATTATGGGCTAATTTGTGCATAAATTGTGGTAATGGTCTCAACAGATTTTGTAAAAAAATATAGGTTTTACATAAAGATGACCAATGAATAAATGATTAGACTTTAAAAATATCTTATTTAGCTATTTTATGGACTTGTTCAACTTTTTGGACAGATTGACATGACGGTGGCATTACAAATTATTTTTTAAAATGTTAACAAGCATGGTGACCTACCATTATTTTTGCATTTTCTGTCTATATATATGACAGACTTACTGTACAAAAAGTTTAAAGAAAATCTGTTATGTAGAAAAAACTATAGAAAATGTCTTTAAATGTCATTCTTGTTTATCTATTAGTATATTTGTTAAATTGAAATAGAATAAATTAATAATATAGTCTAGGTTTGTCGATTTGATTTACCTTCCAATACACAGCTGATACTTAGACCCCTCAAACTATAGGGGTATTGCCTTGTTGCGTAGCTTCAATAAGGTTTAAGTAACATCCTTTTCAATAGGTTAGACTCATTTATTATATGTCCCGAACAGATTGGCTTTCGGAAAAATTGTAGAACAAGTGATCACATGACACTTAAAACTCTCATTGATAATTTTTTCAAATCTAAATATCTGTTTGCATGTTTCGTTGATCTAAGCAAAGCCTTCGACTCTGTCAATAGATTATTTCTATTTAAAAAACTAAAAAGGTACAATATTTCGGGACAATTCATGGTCATTATTGAGAATATGTATAATAAAGTATCATGCTCTAATAAACTTGACCAACAACCTACTCATCAGTTTGATACTAGTACTGGTGTTAACAAGGGTGCATCCAGGCTAAGCCCGACCTTTTTTACTCTATTTACCAATGATTTAGTTAACATTTTTGATGATTCATGTGACAAAGTATCACCCCATGATGTGTATATTTCACGTTTATTATATGCTGGTGACATTGTTCTATTATCTAATAGTGCACAGGGCTTGCAAACACAACTTGATAAGTTGCAACATTATTGTGCTCAGTGGGATTTATCTGTTAATATTAAGAAAACTAAAGTTATGATTTTCAATAAATCAGGTAAATTGCTTCAAAAGTTTCAGTTCCTATATAATAATGTTTTGGTGGAAGTTGTTAATGAATATAAATATTTAGGAATTATAATGAAACCTTCAGGATCATATACTGCAGCAGCAAAGTATTTAAATAATAAAGCATTAAAGGCCCTTTTCTGCATCAGAAGAGCTTTATATAGTGATCTTATAAATGTACACCTTTATTTGAATTTGTATGAACATTGCGTCAAGCCTATTTTACTATACTGCAGTGAAATATTTACGTCCTATTACTGATATTAATAGCAATGTGGAAGATAATCATGATACATTTTTACAAGAGAAAATACAGCTCAAGTTTTGCAAACTTGTTCTAGGGGTACATCGGACTGCCACTAATAATGCAGTCAGGGCTGACCCATTGGGTCTGTTTGGTCTTAAACAGAGTTTAAATTTTTGGTTACATCTCGTTAACATGGATACTAATAAACTAGCATTTAAAGCATATAAAGATAGTATGAAATTAGATAAAGGTTTTAAATTTGATTGTTTTATGAACAAGATTGGATTTAGATATGTCTTGGATAATCAAGGCACTTTTTCCAAAGTGAGACTTTTAAACTCACTGACTAATAAACTTAAAGATTTATATAAAACATTTTGGCACAAGAAGGTAAACATTGAAGTTGGAAATAAACTAAGGACTTATTGTAAACTCAAAGGTAACTATAGGCTGGAAAGTTACCTTCTCACTAATAATATTGATAGAAAGAAAATTATTCATTTTGTAAAATTAAGAATAGGTGCTCATAGATTAGCTATTGAGGAAGGCAGATATAAGCAGTTAGAAGCTAGAAGCTCAGCAGAGAACATGTACACTTTGTAACTCCGATGTAGAAACTGAATTACATTTTCTAATATACTGTCACAAGCTTAATGCGTGTAGATCAACATTTTATAATACTATACACATATATGTAGATCCATGTAGTTACCTAACAAAGCAAGCCGTTCCTTTTAAAAGGAAAATTTATTTCAAATAGTCTACATTTGTTTATAAGGTAGGGCTGTTTTCATGGTAACTTGACATCATGTTTTTGCCTTTCATACATATGGTGATTTTGAACTAGTTACGGGAATGGTTTACTAGAATGTTTCTCTTAATTATTATTATTATATAAACCGTATAAAACACTCCCCGTACCCCCAGCCACCACACACACACACACCCGCTCCCTACTTAATGGGGAAAGATAAGTCATCAATGACAAAAGAAACTAATATGTTAGCTGCGCGAAAAAAACATTAACTATATATTGTATAGTATTATAATAACAAAACTAATCGATAAAGGGACATTAGCTGCACAAATTGCATTAATAGATACAGTATGTAAGAAACAATAATTATACAGTTATAAGAAGTAAACTAATAAAGTATACCGGGTATAAGAAACTATACGAACAAGTATAACTGTGGCATAACTCAATGAAAAAACATCGGACAGAAAAGTCATTATTTATCCTTGAGCAAGATCATTAATCCACATTGCTTAGTAGTAGTAGTCCAGTATTTATTTATCCTCGCCGTGTTGAAATTATTCATTTTGGCGAGCCTAATTGCTTAGTACTGGTTCTACCCAGGAAGCCATCGAGAGTGATTAATCTAAGTTGCAATAACTTGTTTCGCAACCAATGTAAAATAAATATTTTTAAACTAAATAGGTTTTGGTAGCTACATCAGCCATGGGAACTTGTGAACGGCCGCTGGCGGCAATGTTTGACATGAAATCAGAAGAATTTTGCTTAGGACCAACTACATATGTCATGCCAGTCATTTTAGTAAAGGATCCACATCAATATCACTTATGGTTTTTGAAAAGTATTGGCCACAGTTGTCAATTTATAGCTATGGCTGCCATCTTGAATTACCGGCCGATCTGGTTTTTACTTAGGACCAACTAGATATCAAGAGCAACATTCCTGTAAATTTCATGAAAATCCATGAATTAGTTTCAGAGGAGTAATCACCACAAGATTCTATGTAACAAAGATGGCCGCTGGTGGCCATGTTTGATATCGAATCGAAATTGTTTTTGTTTAGGACCAACTACATGTCACGCAAGTCATATTAGTAAGGTCCCAAATCAATACCACTTATGGCGAAAAGAAATCGCCACAAACTTGTATTTTTAACATATATTTTTAGCTGTGGCAGCCATCTTGAATTTCCGACCCACCTGAATTTTTACTTAGAAACAACTAGACATTATGTTTCATGAAAATTCATCAAGTAGTTTCAAATAAGTAGTCGCCGCAGGTTTAATATATCTATGTAATCAAAGACAGACGCTGGCAGCAATGTTTGACATCGAATAGAAATGAATTTTGATTAGAACCAACTACATGTCATGCCAGTCATTTTGATAAAGTTCCAAAATCAATACCACTTTTTTTTTTTGAAAAGTAGACACAAACTATTGTATTTAAAAACAAGAAATGTAAGTGACAACGCCCCCGAAGTGACCTGTAAGTATGACCTTGACCTTGGAGCAATATGAAACCAACAGATATATTTGAAAATCATTTAAAAAAACAAAAACAAATCAAACAAACAATTAAAATCAAGTAAAATAAAATTTAAAAAAGAATTAAAAAAAATAATTTTTTAAAAAAAAAAAAAAAAATAGTCTTGTTGTGGTGAGCAATTGTGCGAAGTTATTTGAAAATCCATCCATTATTGTCAGAGTTATGAAGCGGACACGAGTGTACAGACGAACGGATTTTGACCTTTGATCTCCAAGTGTGACCTTGACCTTCGAGCCACGGACCTGGATTTTGTGTGCGACACGTCGTCTTGTTGTGGTGAGCAATTGTGCGAAGTTATTTGAAAATCCATCCATTATTGTCAGAGTTATGAAGCGGACCCCAGTGTACAGACGAACGGACAGACAGTGCGATTACTATATGCTTTCCTTCGGGGGCATAAAAAATCTATTTTAGACGTGCTCTTCGTATATTTCCGGCCAATGATAAACCAGACATCAAGAGCAACATTTCTGTAGAGTTTCATGAAAATCCGCCAAGTACTAGTAGTTCACAGGAATAGTCACAAGTTTTGCCTATATAACTCCATGTAAACAAAGATGGCCACTGGCAGCCATGTTTAATCAAAATGGGTTTTGACAAGGATCAACATCATGTCATGCTATACATTTCAGAAAAAGTCCCATATCAATATCAATTATAGTTTTCAAGAAATAGTCGCTACAAATTTGTTTGTTAAAAATCTATTTTGAGCCGTGGAGGCCATCTCGAATTTCAGGCCGAATTGAAATTTTGCTATGATCAACTAGACATCAAGAGCAACATTCCTGTGAAGTTTCATGGACATCCGTCAAGTTGTTTCAGAGGAATAGTCGCTACAAGTTTTTATTATACAATAATATTTATACATATTAAGTCACATTGTAGTACGCCATATAGTACTCGTGATAAGAGAAATGAGACCGTATGTATGACGGAAGAGATCGCTAAATTAGAAGAACAGATTAGTCGTTACAAAGAGGAGAGTGAATCTTTAAGAAGAGGACATGAAAGTATACAGCAAAAGAAAAGTCAGCTGACGGGACAAGATTACGAACCAACAAATCAAAACGTATCAAACATGTTGAGAATGAAACAGGTGACCTCAGAGGACAGGAGTGGAGCAGTGCTAAAGAAAATGGATGATCCGGCTATTGCTAGACGTGTTGTATGGAAAGAGGAGATATCAGACGAAGACATTAGACCCAAGCTAGGAATCGAGTCTATGAAAGACAGACAATTCCTTACGAAGTTGAAGGAAGAACAGGAGGATAGTAGACAACACGTGTTGCAGAGAGAGTTGTTGGATATAAGTGCACAGAAATATGAGTTAGAAAGAAACAGAATGGAAAAAGAAAGAATCATTAAGGAGTCGGAAATGAAATTGCAATTGATGGACATATTAGAAAGAGAAAGAAGGGAAAAAGAAGAGTTGGATAAAATGACAGCTATTTTAGAGGATAGAGAGCATAAACTGACAGAAAAAGAGCGCATCCTAACAGAAAGAGACTATACCTTGTATAGTAGAGAACAATGTATAACTGATATGGAACGCAAGTTGATGGACAGAATGGAACTCATAGAAAGCGACTACAAACGAAAAGACAATGAAATGAAAGAGAGAGAACATATCCTACTGAGAATAGATATGGGTTAAACCCTGATAGCAGTTATCAGAGAGAGAAGGGCTATACTAGTTTAACAAGAAAGGAAGAGGTAAATAAGACTGTGGATGGAACTTTTAAAGATTTCTTTCGCACCTTGCAGGAATTGAAGTCACATTGTAGTACGCCATATAGTACTCGTGATAAGAGAAATGAGACCGTATGTATGACGGAAGAGATCGCTAAATTAGAAGAACAGATTAGTCGTTACAAAGAGGAGAGTGAATCTTTAAGAAGAGGACATGAAAGTATACAGCAAAAGAAAAGTCAGCTGACGGGACAAGATTACGAACCAACAAATCAAAACGTATCAAACATGTTGAGAATGAAACAGGTGACCTCAGAGGACAGGAGTGGAGCAGTGCTAAAGAAAATGGATGATCCGGCTATTGCTAGACGTGTTGTATGGAAAGAGGAGATATCAGACGAAGACATTAGACCCAAGCTAGGAATCGAGTCTATGAAAGACAGACAATTCCTTACGAAGTTGAAGGAAGAACAGGAGGATAGTAGACAACACGTGTTGCAGAGAGAGTTGTTGGATATAAGTGCACAGAAATATGAGTTAGAAAGAAACAGAATGGAAAAAGAAAGAATCATTAAGGAGTCGGAAATGAAATTGCAATTGATGGACATATTAGAAAGAGAAAGAAGGGAAAAAGAAGAGTTGGATAAAATGACAGCTATTTTAGAGGATAGAGAGCATAAACTGACAGAAAAAGAGCGCATCCTAACAGAAAGAGACTATACCTTGTATAGTAGAGAACAATGTATAACTGATATGGAACGCAAGTTGATGGACAGAATGGAACTCATAGAAAGCGACTACAAACGAAAAGACAATGAAATGAAAGAGAGAGAACATATCCTACTGAGAATAGAAAAAGACATTAGAGCTTACACTGAACATAGCAGTATATTTGGAACAGTTATGAGGACATCTGGTATAAAAGACAGTAAGATAGATTGCAATATACCAACACGACTTGATGATAATTACAGATCACAGAAGAAAGAAGAAGATAGTAAGATGCTGACACAAATGGATGATAGTCACAAACCAGAAGGAAAAAAAAGTTGGAGTGATAACCCTAATGTGAAGCTAAGCCTGACATACTTTTCGGGAATGGAACCCAGACCCAGAAATGAAGCCACATTTGAAGAATGGAAATTGGAAGTGGAAAGTGTGACAGCTATATATTCTGACCTCGTTGTTATCCAGTCTATCCGGAAAGCTCTAAAGGGACAAGCAAAAAGGATCATGCTGCACTTAGGACCATCTGCTACTGTTGACCAAATCCTCAGGAAGTTAGAAGATGCATTTGGAAACATTGCTAGTAAAGACAGTATATTATCGCACTTTTTCATGGCGGAACAAGATAGCATCGAATCAATTGTTGAATGGGGCCTTCGTTTAGAGGAGATGTTATTACAAGCATCAAGAAAAGCAACTATAACACCGGAGGAGAAAGACGTAATGTTAAAGAAAAGGTTTTGGAGAGGCTTAAGGAACGAGGAGCTAAGAGTTTCGACAAGAGTGCACTTTGAAAGCAATATACAATTCGAAGAGTTGAGAAACAAAGTCCGCGCCGAGGAGTATGAAATTCAAGTCCAAAAGCAGAGGTCGGTGAAGGGTTCGAGAAATATCACTACGAACAAAGTACAGCAAGCAGCGGTACACATTCAAGATGACAGTTCAAAGGACATGATGAGGAAACTATTTGAGAAGATGGAACTTCTAACCAAAAAGGTGGACGAAATACAGAAAGAGAACGAAGCCAGAAAAGATGATAGAAGATTACAAGACAACAATGAACGACGGGACCAAGCTAGAGGAAGAGGATCTTTTCGAGGTGGAAATTATAGAGGTGGAAGAGGAATATGGGAGAAACAGCCTGCAAATGAGGAGCCTAAACAGAAACAAGAAAACAACAAAGCGGCTTCTTTAAACAAGTAATGTTCTCCAATGCAGGGCAATTGGGGAACAGTGAGAAAAGCCCTTTGAAGAAAAATATCAATATTTTTGAAAGACTGATTGGCCACGCAAATGAGAGCCAAGTATTCATCAATAATATTGAAACGGCTTGCATCGTGGATACCGGATCGATGATAACCACACTTGGTGAAAATCTTTATGAACGACTGGATCCACAACCTAAACTGCATCCGTTGGAAACACTTATTGTTCAAGGTCCAGACGGCAATGCGTTACCTTACAAAGGATACATTGAAGTAAGTATCCAAGTACCAGGCATTACCAATCAGGAGATCTTTGTACCCGTGTTAGTAGTTCCAAATACGGACTACAACTTGACCGTACCTATGATTATTGGAACGAACGTTATCAAGTTTATCTCCTTAGAGGATGAAGACAAACTATCTGAAGAATGGAGATCAGCAGTTTTGTCAATACATTCAGTTGAATCGATAGGAACTGTTAGATCAACAAATACAAGAGACATAGAGTTAGGACCTTTCGAGATAATAACCTTATCTGGATTCGTAAGGAAAACATCTGAAAATGAATCTGCAGTCACAGAGTCATCCGATTTAGGATCAAGTAGAATTGGAGTTTGTCCTCGAATCGTTAAGTTGGATAACATATCATCGACTTCAAGAATCCCTGTAAAGATTTTTAATATGTCAGCTAAGTCAATAAAGGTCCAACCAAGGTCCGTATTATGTGAACTTCACGGAGTGAAAGTATTAAGAGCATGGGCACCGGAAGTCAGTAACGATCAGAAAGCAACATACCAGAGGAATACATCTACACATGAAGATGAGAAAAAGTATTTCATGGAAACAGTGAAACTAGATGTACAACACATAGATAACGAGGAACAGAAGGAGAAACTTACAGACCTACTCTACAAGTGGGAAGGAGTATTTTCACAAGGTCCACTAGATCTAGGAAATACAGACATCGTCAAACATGAAATCAAGCTGGAAGACGAGCGGCCCTTTAAAGAACCATATAGAAGGGTTCCACCAGGGCTAATAAATGAAGTTCGAGAACATTTACAAGAAATGATGTCGATGGGAGCCATACGACCATCACATAGTCCATTCTCATCTAACGTAGTGATCGTACGTAAGAAGGATGGCTCAATAAGATTCTGTGTTGACTTCAGGAAGCTAAACAATAGAACAAGGAAAGATGCTTATGCGATCCCAAGAATCGACGATACGCTTCATCTTCTTGCTGGGTCTCAATACTTTACCAAGTTAGATCTAAAGGCAGGCTATTGGCAGGTGGAGATGGCTGAAGTTGACAAAGAGAAGACTGCCTTTCAAGTGGGTAATCTTGGGTTCTTTGAGTGCAACAGAATGCCATTTGGCCTCTGTAACGCACCTGCCACCTTTCAAAGGTTGATGGAGCGTTGCATGGGTGACATGAACCTCAAGGAATGCCTAATTTATCTAGACGACATTGTCATTTTCTCAGAGACATTTGAGCAACATCTAGAACGCCTAGAAGCAGTATTCAGTCGCCTACAGCAGCATAACCTTAAGCTTAAGGCTTCGAAATGTGAATTTCTGAGACGGGAAGTCACTTATCTGGGTCATGTAGTCTCCAAAGACGGTATCAAAACCGACCCATGTAAGATTGATGCTGTACGAAAATGGCCAATACCTAGAAATGTCAAGGACGTAAGAAGTTTCCTCGGATTTGCTGGATATTTCAGGAAGTTTGTTCCACGGTTTGCCAGCATAGCGAGACCACTTAACGATCTTTTAGTAGGTAACTGCACCAAAATAGACAAGAAAGCGAAGAAAACGCCATTTGAATGGACTTGCAGTCAACAACAGGCATTTGAAACAATCATCGAAAAACTCATCACAGCACCAGTCCTTGCCTATGGAGACTACTCGAAGCCTTTCAAGTTACACACAGACGCATCTGGAAGCGGACTTGGGGCAGTCTTATACCAAAATCAGGACGGAAAGGAGCGTGTTGTAGCGTATGCAAGCAGGAGTCTGAAGGCCCCAGAACGGAACTACCATGCAGGTAGACTTGAGTTTCTCGCTCTCAAATGGGCAATCACTGAGAAATTTCATGACTATTTGTATGGTACGAGGTTTGAGGTGCTGACTGACAATAATCCGTTAACCTACGTGAAAACCACAGCTAAACTGGACGCAACTGGACAACGATGGGTGGCAGCATTGTCCAACTACGACTATTCCATTTCTTATCGTAGTGGCAAGAAAAACATTGATGCGGATGCCCTATCTCGTCAGAATCACCACGATGTCGATACAGATGTGGAACAAGTCGAACCTGACGTTGTGAAGGCAGTGCTCAATATGAACATTGGCATATTGCCATATTCCAATGACCATGCGTCGACTGAAATACAGAATGACAGTGTCATGGACCAAGAATATCCAGAAGACCTTGTCCGAGCTCATGCACTTACCACACATGATTGGATAAAGGGCCAGGATGCGGACACGGCGATATCTAGAGTAAAGACACTTGTGGCTCTTGGAGTGCGACCTAGTACGAACCAGCTGCTAAAGCAATCAGTCGAGACCAGGAAGTACCTTCGGAATTGGAAACAACTGAGTCTGAAAGACGGAGTTCTGTACCATAGAACTGCTATACGGGGTGAGCCATTAGAACAGATCGTACTTCCGGAGTCAGCTCGGATGACCGTGTTCGAAGCACTACATGAGGACATGGGTCACCAGGGAAGAGACAGGACCAATAATCTGTTTAAAGAGCGATTCTATTGGCCGGGAATGGACGCTGATGTGGCTCAGTGGGTAAGTCGGTGTGGCAGGTGCATTCGGCGAAAGACATCACCAAGACTTGCGACAGGGTTGGTCAACATTGATTCTTCATCACCTATGGAGCTTGTGTGCATCGATTATTTGTCGCTGGAGGCATCTAAAGGCGGTTTCGAGAATGTACTTGTTATCACCGACCACTTCACTCGCTACGCTCAGGCTATACCCACTAAGAATCAGACAGCTAGGACAACGGCAAGAGTTCTATTTGACAACTTCTTCGTTCACTATGGGTTTCCGGAGAGACTACATAGTGACCGGGGCCAGAACTTCTTGTCCAGAGTCATACAGAGACTATGCAAAATTGTTGGGATGAAACGATCGAGGACAACGCCTTACCATCCACAAGGCAACGGGCAAGTCGAGCGTTTCAACCAAACACTTCTTCAAATGCTCGGGACGCTAGAGAATGACAAAAAGAAGGATTGGAAAGCATCGGTTCCAACCCTTGTGCACGCGTATAACGCCACACGCCATGAAAGCACAGGATATGCCCCATACCTCCTGATGTTTGGACGTCACCCCAGGCTAGCTATCGACGCGTTCCTTGGCCTAAAGCGACAGCGCGTTAGTGGCTCTTCGCCCTCCGATTACATGCGCAAGCTCGAAGCAGACTTGTCCTACGCATACAAACGTGCTAATGAGACAGCTCTTCGTAGTGGCATCAATGCCAAAAGGTACTATGATCGGAAGGTGAAGGAGTCAAAGCTTTTACCAGGAGACCGCGTGTTGGTCAGAAATGTAGGCCTCAAAGGGAAGCAGAAATTGGCTGATGTCTGGAATGAACACCCATACATTGTTCAGCAGCAACCAAACACTGACCTTCCGGTTTTCGTTGTGCGACGGGAGGATGGCGAAGGCAAGTCTCGAACTTTGAATAGAAATTTACTTCTGCCATTCATGAGCTTGCCAACACCTCCATCTAGGGACAATGCCAGTGACGATGAGTTCTCTTCTTCAGAGGAAATTAATGAACGGAACTCGTCGATAGCTGAGACTTCAGCTGATGAGTCTCACTCATCAAGCTCATGCAGCTCTGTAGCAGCCAGCTATAAACCCCCACACCGACGCCTTCCAAACGAAATTGGTCTACTGCCACGCGGTGCAACAAGGCAACGCAAACCACCGGCATGGATGACAACTGGAAACTATGCTATGGGTTAATACCTTAGACATGTAACCAGTAGAGTCAGTAATTTAACCAGGAAAGTATTTTTTTTTGTTAATTTCAAGTCTTGACCGCAGTATTGTATATTTCAATTTGTGAAATATATACAAATTATTCGATGCGGTGCATTATGCTTTGAAAGCAGTCTCTTAGTGTTATTTTGGTTAAATACATTGTGGTAAGTGATAATGTCGTACTTTCTTCTTGTTGTCTTTTTTTTAAATTTCGGGTCAATTTGAAAAGACAAGTAATTGGGAGTAAGTATTGCTCGATTCACACAGTGTATTATGTGACATTTTTTAATATTATTATTTTCAGTTACAGGGTGAGACGGTCACGTTTCTGCAACTTTTTTTGCCGAGACTTATGAATGGGGTCTTTACAATTTTAAACAGTTTAATTGCATTTCACTTTGCCATATTAATGATGAATTAATGAAGTCTTTATATTTTCTGTTTATACAGGATCAAGTTAAAGATCATATTGCCTTCACTTGGCTAATACCGTTTGTATTACTACAGGTAGATAGGATGTGCAAGGAAGCTAAACAGTTTGTTAAGATATATAATAATTATTTTGTTGCTAGAATATTTGATATATTCGGATACAGTTTTTCCTTTTAGCTAATGTCGAGGACGACATTTCTCGGAGAAGGGAAACATGTCATAGGATAACATATTAATGTATATGACTATATAAATTAATATGTATTGTCTCTTATATATTCCCCCATAGACCCTATATTAATGTAATAATCCGTAAGGATATAATAATTGTAATAATATGCCTAGCAGTTAGATCGTGTAGCTTTAACGTATAACGTATAAGGTAACACACTATTGACAAATCTAACCTGTTCACATATTATACCTGTGCACGTGCATGTAATACATTCACTATCCCTTTGATATGCTAATTACTTGTAAACGTTGACCAATAGATTTATCGAACTTCGAATCAGTCTAAGCCATGATTCGATGTTTGATACATCGGAGTTAGATCGTACATGAAATAAATATTATATATATTTATTTACAGGTAACTTATTATTACATCTTATTATTCATATCTTGTTTAAGGTCTATGTATGTTTTTGTAAAGATACATATTTGCATTTTGTGCTTTTATTGATGTTTAAAAGTAAAACCTTTGTCTGAGGATCCGTCGGCCATATTTCTATTGTTGTCCGCCATGTTTGTTTTCATATTGTTTTTATGTATATTGTTATTGAGGGGTCTAAGTCATGATTCGATGTTTGATACATCTGAGGTAGATCGTACATGAAATAAATATTATATATATTTATTTACAGCCTCCCATTGATCTGTTGTTAACCCGACGAGAACCCACCACCCAAAAGTTATCATGATTACATAATAACGATAACATAACGGTAAAACCCACCGGTAACATAACACTATGTAAACAAAGATGGCCGCTGGCGAATCAAAATGATTTTCGATAAGGACCAACATCATGTCATGCTGATAATTTTAAAAAAAGTCGAATTTCCCATCACCGTGATTTTTTGATATGCTCAACTAGACATCATGGACAACATTTCTGTGAAGTTTCATGAAAATCAATCTTATAGTTTCAGAGGAGTAGTCGCTACAAAAAAAGTTGACGGACGGGGACACCGTACCACGGCATAAACTCTGCTGATCTTTGATCAGTAGAGCTAAAAACAATGGAGTTTAAATTTTGCTCATATATGACATTTAAAAAAACATTTTAAAAACTAAAAAAATGGAATTTAAATTTTGCTGATATATGACATTTAAACAAACATTTTTTTTAATAACCAAAACGAATGAAGTTTAAATTTTGCTGATATTGACATCTAAGTAAATTCGTTTAAAAGCAAAATATACATATTGAGTAGAAACCAATTTTCTATTCATTGTAACACTTTACAGTAACCTTGACCTTTGACTAAATGGCCCGAATAACAATCCCTGAAGCTTCCTTGTGGTTACGTTTCGTCAAAATCCCTTGAGGGCAATTGAAGTTTAACAGCGGAAATGAAACATGACAGTTATATTAGTCTGTCTGACTGACCGACTGACTAAATGAAAGTCTGGCGCATTAGTAATTCCTTGGCTGACCGTAACAATTTTTTAGTTTGCTTTTTCCCTACCTACCCACGAAAAATGTCCCTACCGAAAACGTTTTATACCAATTCTTTAACACAAATGTATGCCCCCGAAAAGGTTTAGGGGGCATATAGTAATCACACCGTCCGTCTGTCCGTCATTCCGCAGTTCGTGTCCGGACCGTAACGTCACAATCAATGCAGGCATTTTTAAATAAATTGGCACAACTGATCACCATAACAAGACAATGTGTCGCGCGCAAAACCCAGGTCCGTACCTCAAAGGTCAAGGTCACATTTGCAGTTCATAGGTCAAAAACAGGTACGCATTTTCGAGTCCGGACCGTAATGTCAAAACCTCTGCAGGGATTTTTAAATAACTTGGCACAAGTGATCACCATAACAAGACGATGTATCGCGCGCAAAACCCAGGTCCGTACCTCAAAGGTCAAGGTCACACTTGCAGTTCATAGGTCAAAAACATGTTCACAATTTCGTGTCCAGACAGTAACGTCACAACCCCTGCAGGGATTTTTAAATAACTTGGCACAAGTGATCACCATAACAAGACGATGTGTCGCGCGCAAAACCCAGGACTTCAAGGTCAAGATCACACTTGCAGTTCATAGGTCAAAAACTTGCCAATGTGTCCAGTGCAGGTCATTTGGAGGTCAACAAGAAGAACACACAATTTGTGCCCTGAATTTACCTTCAAAGTCACTTCATTAATTGTCAAACCCACTTAATGGATTTTTCAATTACTTACCCAGATCCGTACCTCAAAGGTCAATGTCACACCTGCAGTTCATAGGTCAAAAACAGGTACGGATTTTCGTGTCCGGACCGTAACGTCACAACCCCTGCAGGGATTTTTAAATAACTTGGCACAAGTAATCACCATAACAAGACGATGTATCGCGCACAAAACCCAGGTCCGTACCTCGAAGGTCATGGTCACACTTGCAGTTCATAGTTCAAAAACATGTACATAATTTCGTGTCCGGACCGTAACGTCACAACCCCTGCAGGGATTTTTATATAACTTGGCACAAGTGATCACCATAACAAGACGATGTATCGCGCGCAAAACCCAGGTCCGTACCTCAAAGGTCATGGTCACACTTGCAGTTCATAGGTCAAAAACATGTACATAATTTCGTGTCCGGACCGTAACGTCACAACCCCTGCAATGATTTTCAAATAACTTGGCATAAGTGCTCACCAAAACAAGACGATGTGTCGCACACAAAATCCAGGTCTTAACGAGACAAAAATTAACGACGGACGGACGACGGACAATTCACCATACTGGCCTAAAAAGTTTACGGACCGACGGACGGACGGATGGACAGCTGGACGGACTAAACATGAACGGACGGACGGACCACGGCATAAGCTCTGCTGATCTTTGATCAGTAGAGCTAAAAATGTAAATGTTACCACTCAAACAGTTTTGAAAGACTCAGATAATTTGTTGCAATACAAAAAAGAACAGATTCTGAAACCTGAAATGATCTTGCTCAACTCAAATCAAAAGCAACTTACCTAAAAAAAAAAACTTGTTATTTTTAGTTTTCAAATTTGGAACAATATACCAATGACTATATTATACTAAGAGCCACCCTGGCCATTATCAGCACCGGTCTATTATCGGTATATTCTATCAAAAATACCTATTTGATAATTACAGGATTGTTTATGACATACAAATACCTTATAATACTCACTAGAAACTGCCACTCTGCTGACAATTTGAGGTTGTCAATGGAGAAAATAAGAAAAAAATAGACATTTGAAAGTAGTCAGTACTTGGGTTTGTACTGTGCAAAGACATTCTTATCGCCGCCTGTAAGCATGTATATATCTGTTGCACACCCTTCATTTTGACCTTAACACCAGTTTGTTTTTTTAGACTTTTTTTTGTGGGTAATTCGAAAATAATATGAACCAAGAGGGGTGTCGATAATAAACAGGATATAAATATTTTTTTGACTATTATCGACACTCATAAAATATAAAATCATTTGTTATAATATTTGTTGGGGGAGAAAAAGTAATGGGTGTGTAGAAATACAAGAGGCCCAAGTGGGCCTGTAGACGCTCCACTGGTATGATGTGATTCAAAAACATAAACTTGATAGAGGCCAACCCAAGAAACATGTTTCCTATATATAACTCTATGTAAACTTTGGGTTATCGTGGCGGCCATTTTGAATATTTGACATTGAAAAACACACACTTGATAGAGGCCAACAACAGGAACATGTATATGATATTTAACTAGAATGGAATAAGTGGTAATATGTCGCTTGATAAATGTCCTTAAATTTGACCTAAGTTTAGCCATGGTGGCCATCATGGACGACTGGAGGCCCCAAAAAGACAAATCTGAGGGGGACTAACCCAAAGATCATTGTGATTAAGTTTCATCAAAATCCTTCAAGCGGTTTCAGAAAAGATGTCATTTTAAAGTTTTCCTATATAACTCTATGTAAACTTTGGGTCGCTGTGATGGCCATTTTGATTATTTGATGATAAAGAAAAAACACAAACTTGATAGAGGCTAACCCAAGGAACATGTTTATGATATTTCACAAGAATGGAATGTGATTTTGGAGATGTTGTTTGAAATTTCCTTAAATTTGACCTAATTTTAGACATGGTGGCCATCTTGGAGGACTGGCAGCCGCGAAAAACAAAAATCTGAGGGGGACTATCCTAAAGATCATTGTAATGAAGTTTCATAGTAATCCTTCAAGCGGTTTCAAAAAATATGTCATTTTTAGCCTTTTCCTATATAACTCTATGTAAACCTCGAGTCGCCGTGGTGGCCATTTTGATTATTCGACGCAAGTCATATTAGTAAGGATCTAAATCAATACCACTTACACTAGCGGATCCAGGGGGGGGCGCACCCGGCGCGCGCCCCCCCTAAAAATTCCGGATCATACATGTATGTCCATGTTACTGTAGATATAATATCAAACAATTTCGATGCACGCCCTCAGTATTAAAAAAAATTTCGCTCGCTTCGCTCGCTCTACGCATAATGACTAATGAGTGCTTTAATTAACACATTGTTAAATCCTTTTATTTGAAAACGGACTTTTTTTTTCTCATACATGTCCATGTTACTGTAGATAAAATATCAAACAATTTCAATGCACGCCCTCAGTAAAAAATTTTTTCGCTCGCTTGACGCATAATGCCTAATGAGTGCTTTAATTAACAAATTGTTAAAACCTTTTATTTTAAAACGGACTTTTTTATTCATACATGTATGTTCATGTTACTGTAGATAAAATATCAAACAATTTCGATGCACGCCCTCAGTATAAAAAAATGTCTCGCTCGCTTCGCTCGCTCTACGCATAATGACTAATGTAAGGTTTAATTAACACATTGTTAAATCCTTTTATTTGAAAACGGACTTTTTTTTATTCATACATGTATGTCCATGTTACTGTAGATCAAATATCAAACAATTTCGATGCACGCCCTCAGTATAATTTTTTTTTTCGCTCGCTCGACGCATAATGGCTAATGAGTGCTTTAATTAACACATTGTTAAATCCTTTTATTTGAAAACGGACTTTTTTTATTCATACATGTATGTCCATGTTACTGTAGATAAAATATCAAACAATTTCGATGCACGCCCTCAGTATAACAAAAATGTTTCGCTCGCTTCGCTCGCTCGACGCATAATGGCTAATGAGTGGTTTAATTAACGCATTGATAATTCCTTTTATTTGAAAACGAACTTTTTTACCCTATCAATGCACTACCGCAACCGTTTTATGAGGCAAGAAACGGACCAGAAAATTTACCAAAATCGTACGCCCCCCCTAAGCTGAAATCCTGGATCCGCCCCTGACTTACAGCTTTTGAAAAGTAGTCACCACAAATATGTATGTTTTAAAATCTATTTTTAGCTGTGGCAGCATCTTGAATTTCCGGCCAAACTGAATTTTTACTTAGGACCAATTAGACATCAAGATCAACATTCCTGTAAAGTTTCATGAAAATTCATAAAGTAGTTTCCGCAGGTTTTTCCAATATAACGCTATGTTATCAAAGACGGCTGCAGCTGGCAGCCATGCTTGACATCCAATTGAAATGAATTTTGGTTAGGACTAACTACATGTCATGCCAGTCATTTTAATAAAGTTCCAAATCAATACCACTTATGGTTTTTGAAAAGTAGACCTCACATACTTGTATTTTTTAAATCTATTTTAGCTGTGTGAATTTATGCTAGGATCAACTAGACATCAGGAGCAACATTACTGTGACTTTTCATGAAAATCCGTCAAGCAGTTTAATAGGAGTAATCGCTACGCATTTTCCCTATATAACAATATGTAAACAAAGATGGGCAGCCATGTTTAATGTCGAATCAAAACGATTTACGACAAGGACCAGCATCATGTCATGCTGATCATTTTAGAGAAAGTCCCATATCAAATATCACTTACGGTTTTCAAAAAGTAGTCGCAACAAACTTGCTTTGCGTCACAAAAAAAAAATGATTTGACATTAAACATGGTTGCCAGTGGCCATCTTTGTTAACATGGTAAAAACTTGTAGCGAATACTCCTCTGAATGTACTTAACAGATGTTCATGAAACTTCTCTGGAATGATAATGTAGCTAACAAAAACTATCAATAGAACTTGTTTAAAAATCTATTTTTAGCCATGGTGGCCATTTTGAATTTCTGACCAACCTGAAATTTTGCTAGGATCAATTAAACATCAAGAGCAACATTCCCGTGAAGGTTCATGAAAATCTGTCAGGTAGTTTCAGAGGAGTAGTCGCTACAAGTTTTTACTATATAACTTTATGTAAACAAAGATATATAACTATGTAAACAAAGATGGCCTCTGGCAGCCATGTTTAACGTCGAATAAAAACAATTTTCAAGTTTCCAAGAAGTAGTCGCTACAATCTTTCTTTTTTAAATCTATTTTTAGCTTTGGTGGCCATCTTGGATTTTGCATCAACGTGAGTTTTTTCTATAATCAACTTGACATCATGGGCAACATTCCTGTAATCCATCGAGTAGTTTCAGAGTACAAAACAAAGAGCAACATGATGTCTCGCCTAAAGTGACATGTCCAACATAATGTTTCAAGCAATCTTTATCCCGACAAAATCGAGGGTTTGTAGCAACTGTCAATGCGGTCAAACACTGTTGTCAGCATTCAGTAGGTTAGCATTCATAGTTTTCCTTACATCTTCAACTTACCAAAAGGAATTCTGCCAGTAGAGCTAAAGACTTGAAATTGATCTTAAATTTGGTTGTTGTGTATTAAATGTTTGTCAACATATATATAGGTTATTTTGACTTGCTGTATAATTGAAGAAATTAAAAAATCTAAGGGTATCATGTTTTATCAGGAAATGTCAGCCAAATTAATGTGATGTAGCTGCTGGCATTGCAATATCAATTAACACTGGCTATAACAAAACCGCTGTCAGATTTAGATTCAGACGTAAAAATACTTCAGAAACATATACTTCATATTGGGCTATCTCAAAAGGGGAAAAAAACAATAACACTGAAGTGTTGAATTTCTAAAAATAGCCCTTAACAAGAAAGTTGAAATTTGGGAGGTGCTCTAAATAAAGTGACTTTTTTCGGATTTGGCTCAATGCAGGGAAACAGAAAATGTATCAATATGTTAAAATTTTAGGCATGGACACTCATTTACATTTTGAACACATACTAATATAAAAAGAATCATATGTGTTGTGTCCCCGAGCATGACACTTTATCTGCATTGCTTAGTACTGGTTCTACCTAGGAAGACATTGAGTGATTCTTACAATCCGTGTAAAATAGATGTTTAAACTAATATGAAAAGAGTTATTGCAAATGCATTTGGTTGTCTGTACTATAACACAATATATCTGACAAATATCTCCATTTCTGTGATAAACTTTTACTGGAGTATCAAATAATCCATCTGCAGTAGCCGACAAAGTTCAAGTCATTATGTTCCTGTCAAACCTTATAAAGCTCACATTGAAATGTGCAGAGATTGAAATGTGTATGTATTTAAAACAGAAGTGAAATATAGTTTATGGCTGGCCAAGAACAATGTCCAGTGGCAGTGAGTTTAGATATGAAATCTGATACTCCACAATTTTATATTGCTCAACATAGTCAAATTTGAAATTTGGAGATGTTACATGTATTGTGAAATTTGGAGACAGTACATGTATTTGAGACAACTGACCTTGACACAGGGTCATTTGGAGGCTGACAGTTATTGGAATAAGAACAATGACCAGTGATGTTATAATTATATGAAATTTGAACACTTTACTCTTTAGGACAAAACAGTAAAATAATTTAACGCACAACATCAAGACGGTACATGTATTTAAGTGGCACTGACCTCGACCCATGGTCAGCTGGAGAGCTGGAAGTTATTGGCATTAAGAAGGACAATGACAAGGAGGTTATATATGAAA
This sequence comes from Cyrtodaria siliqua, assembly GCA_037043455.1. Taxonomy (NCBI): domain Eukaryota; kingdom Metazoa; phylum Mollusca; class Bivalvia; order Adapedonta; family Hiatellidae; genus Cyrtodaria; species Cyrtodaria siliqua. Next base: position 1,435 of record JAWPHD010002032.1, on the reverse strand, counting down.
TTTGAACACTGCCCCAAAAAACAAATAAGTTATAAGAATGTAACGCACTTTAACACATTTTTTTTGAGACGGTACATGTATTTAAAGGCATTTTCTGTAGTTTTTCATGCGCAGAATTTTGGGCGACTTCTCTTCTGAAACTATTGGATGGAATTTCCTAAAAAATTACAGGAATGTTGCTCTTGATGTCTAGTTGTATTTATTGTCTTTATTAATATAAATGCTTATTATTAGAAAAATACATAAAATAGGAATAATATAACATTTTGATTTTGTAAAAATTCAAACAAAATTAAACAAGAGGTCAATGACCTTGAAGCTCGACTGGCAGGTTCTGATAGCTAGATCAGCATTCCTGTGAAGTTTCATGAAAATCTGTCAAGTAGTTACAGAGTAGTCGTTACAAGTTTTTATGTATAACTCTATGTAAACGAAGATGATCGCTGGAAACCATATCAAAATAATTTTCAACAAGGACCAACATCATGTCATGCTGATCATTTTAGAAAAAGTCCCATACCAATATCTCTTATAGTTTTCCAGAAGTAGTCTCTACAAATTTGTTTTTTAAAAACCTATTTTTAGCAGTGGTGTCCATCTTGAATTTCCGGCAGACATGAAATTTTGCTAGGACCAACTAGACATCAAGAGCAACATTCCTGTGAAGTTTCATGAAAATACGTCAAGTAGTTTCAGAGGAGTAGTCACTAGTTTTTAATATATAACTATGTAAACAAAGAGGCAGCCATGTTTAATCAAAACGATTTTTGACAAGGACCAACATCATGTCATGCTGATCATTTTAGAAAAAGAACCATATCAATAAAACTTTTAGTTTTCAAAAAGTAGTCGCTACAAACATGTTTTTTAAAAATCTATTTTTAGCCGTGTCGGCCATCTTGAATTTCTGGCCAACTCGATCAACTAGACATCCAGAGCAACATTCCTGTGAAATTTCATGTAAACCTGTCAAGTAGTTTCAGAGGAGTAGTCGCTACAAGTTTTTAATATAAAACGCCATGTAAACGAAGATGGCCGCTGGCAGCCATGTTTAATGTCTAATCAAAATGATTTTCGACAAGGACCAACATCATGTCACGCTGATCATTTTAGAAAAAGTCCCATATCAAGTTTTCAAGAAGTAGTCGCTACAAACTTCTTTTTTAAAAACCTATTTTTAGCTTTGGCGACCATCTTGGATTTCACATCAATGTGAATTTTTGCTAGGATCAACTAGACATCATGGGCAACATTCCTGTAAAGTTTCATGAAAATCCATCCAGTAGTTTCAGAAGAGTAATCGTCGCAAAAAAAATGTTAAAAGGTTAAAATGCTCTGCTGATCTCTATCTCTGATCAGTAGAGCTAAAAATTTAAGCATAATGGTAGTGTTCCAAAAACCAATATTAAATGCATGGTGACCTATAATTTTAATT